>JALPQI010014074.1:0-20229 GCA_025490895.1 Thaumatotibia leucotreta
TTAATCCCTTAGTCGACTCTTACGACACCCGCAGGAGGAGTTGGGGGTGGTGACAAATGTATTCTTACTGCCGTCACCACACGGCATCAATTGCCGTGTGGTGACGGCAGTAAGATCAATTCAATTACCTATACGAAATATATAAGTATCTAAAAAAAACCTGTGTACATTATTTCTACATGTACTTATTAGCCACATAATACTCATCAATTACGTCGAAAGCAACTTATGTGATCTTCCAATCTGGCATGGCAAAAATCCACTAAGCCAGAACAATCGCCAGGGCTGTGCCAAGCGTTTTAATTAAAAATTTAATCGTTTTTGCCTCCCGAATATTCGCTCTTATGAAGCTATTTTCGGGCCACAGGGATCGATGAATTTTCGACGGCATATGAATTAGGTTCGAGTTATATGCTAGTAGTAGCGTAGTACTGTAGTGGCAGTATGTTAAATGGTATTATAATGCAGTTGTCGATTTCTAAGAACGAACATTTGACATTTTAGAAATAAACATAAGTCTATCGGAAAAATGAAAGTTAATCTCTCATATTAATAAAAGTTAATCTATAACTGTCCAAGATCTCAGGTACTATAGTGGTTGTGTTGTGTAGTAATGCTTAGGTACTTTTATACTTCATTGCCCTAAGCAAGTAAGCAGTAAAAATTAGTGCCATGGGAGGAACTCACAATCTGATCTTCATGTACCAGCGTGAATAAGATTACGAAAAACATTGCGTCAAGAATAAAATTAAAACTGCATAATTAATGGTTTCAATACTACGTAGAATATCTTTACAATCTCGTTTATAACTTGCATGGAAATTACTATCGAAATTCAATTTATGAAATGGCGCATCGTATTTTTTATTACAAAACCAACTCAAAAGCTTTTACCGCCTTACTTAAGTGAAATACACTTAAGCAAGGTAAACACGGTTTTCTCGACTGCTAACAGGCGCGGATCGTTTAAACTCAAGTGGCGACGGATATTAGGTTGGTATCGACAACCCTAAGTGGATTTCCGGGATCTTGAAAACTTCAGTATCTGTCAAAACGCCCTCTCTGCTTGAATTCTCGACCATCAGCAGTCCTAGCCACGACGCAAACGTGTGCGAAAAGCGATAAGCAATAAATGTATGAGAATTACAGATTCGTACGAAAAGTAACGTGACCATTTCCGTACATTATTATGGTCACGTGACTTATCGATTATCGTATACGATTGCAGAATGGCATCTTGGCTACACTGAAAAAATATTTACCAAAGTGACTTAGGTTGGCTAATTGCATATATTACGAGGAAACTTCGATATATGTAACAAATCCTTGCTATCAAATTTACAAAACGTTGAAGTCGATACCAGAGTTCTGGTTAAATCAACAAAGAACATTGTACATTAGGTATACCAAACGACTGGTGAAATCAACAAAAAATTGGTGTAATCAACCAAATTAATTTAGTAGAATGCCAACATAAAATGTTAGGTAAAATAAAATAAAAAAATTGTGATAGGACCCAATCAACCTTGATTTCCGGTTAGAATTACGCATGATCTGATAAATCCAACTTAGCATTTTTTTCAGTGTATGCCTGCCGTACCACAAGCACATGGAACATGAGATGGCAAGTAAAGTTGACTAAAGTTTAGGTACTCGATACGTTAAGCAGTCTATCACGCTCACACAGATGTCTCTGTGCATTCCGCACTTACTGGCATAGCCGTGCGAGCAGGATGCATAACACAGACGCAAACGATTGCTCTCTCGGCTAACTCAAGCTTACCGAATGTAACTTTAGAGTACCAAAAGATTATAATAGTACATAATAATACAAGTGCAAAAAAAATTAAGTCCAAAACGAAGACGAAAAAGGGAGTACTTTAAATCGACACAAGTTACGAATTTCCTTTTCGCACGTGTATCGTACGACGTTTTTCAGTACCTACATATGGCACTCTGAAGATTTCGACCTGACATAAAATGAACCACTTCTCGCACTAGCGTGTAAAAAAACACCATATGTACTGAAAAATGACTTTATACAATAGTAAATTTGCTTTATACATATACTTACAGGGTGAATTGAATATAATCAAGGCGCTTATGTTTCGAATATTATAGGTAAGTATGCGGAAATAATTTTCGTCTTTTGCAAGAAAAAATACTGCACATATAGTCTTCTTTTGTTCTTGCATAGCTGTAAAAATCTATTGGACAGCTAAACTAGGTCAGAAGCGAGCGAGATTTCATTATCTAAGGTAGGGACGGAATTTATGTCTCACGGCTTGGTTCTACAAGAATATGTGGATCTTAGGTATTCCTAAGATCCAGGTGGCGTCATTCACTATTGTGAATGACGCCACCTGGCCCCTATTTCATGTGTGACAATTGTAAAACTACGATGTCGTAAAAGATGTGCTTACCATAGAAAAAACCAACTGCGAAAGACTCTGGTTGTCACGGGATTCGAACCTGTTTCCTCTGGATTGCCGGTCCAACGTGCTTCCAATTACACCAGACGACCTTCCGTCGGTCACAGCGAATTTAGGCAATGGTATTGTGAAGCTAATCACTAGCGACATCTATACTTAATGTTTCGAAGGTACTACAACCTGAAGACACCTAAAGACGTGTGTCTACCACAACCGTCCGCAAAACTACTCAAAACCGTGTAAAACTTACTATTCCTCCTATTGTCTGTGTACATAGGCTGTGGTTACCGGTTACCAACGGACGCGCCATGTGTTTGTTTGCCACCAACGTAGAGTTTATTGCAAGAACTTTAATAAATTAGTAGCTAATTTCTTGCGGAGTAAAATTACAATTGTCTCAAGAAACACGACAATTGTAGCGAAGATCCTACACAGGCCGAACCTCGTGTCACGTTAACGAAAATTGTTCTAAGTCTTGTGACAATTATCACGATCCTCGGTAAAATAGTAGTAGTGCATTTCTCAGGGCGTACACGGCTATCTCATTCATCTGGTCATTTTTTTTTGGAAGTGGCTGCGTCTTTTGGTCCGTTTTTGGTCGTCAGATACAGCACCCGTTTCTCTATAAGACAACCAAAACCAACCTTAAATCTTTCAGACACTTCCAAAAAAACGTGACCAGATGAATGAGATGTCCGTTTACGCTCTGAGAAATGCCCAGTAAGTAGTTTATTAACGATGTTCTGGATACTTTATATTTCATTATTTGATAACGTAGCAATAATAACTTTCACAAATATACTTCATCTCTCAGCCATCATCAACACACTTCTGCTAACAACATCTCAATACGACTTGTCACATAAAACTATTAGTCAACCCCCCACACGCTCACGTAACTCGCTGACCCAGTTCCCGGGCCCTTCGAGACGTGTGCCCCAATTGCTAATTCCAGGCACCTTTGACGGGTTAAAATGACTGACATGTCTCATAACGTGGCTTTGTGTGGATGACATTTGACAGCGGGAAGCTAAAGTGCTGTGAACAAGTTTACTCGTCTTGATACAGGTAATACAGGATTTTTTTTTGTTGAAGAGTGGGGAATGCCTTTATGCATCGTCCCTCCAGCTGCGGGTAGGCATTTATGGAGGGGTTCTTGTTATAAATAATGCACTAAATATGACATACCTACTTAATTTTCTTTTAATTTGATTTAATTCGAAATTTATTAATTCGTACATTTAAAAATTACAAACTATGAATAGTAATCTAATTATGACACATGAAATAATTATTATATAAATGTACATTTCATCATCATCATCATCATCATCATATCAGCCGAAAGACGTCCACTGCTGAACATAGGCCTCCCCCAAAGATTGCCACAATGATCGGTCCTGCGCCACCCGCATCCAGCGGACTCCTGCGACCTTCACCAGGTCATCAGTCCACCTTGTGGGGGGCCTACCCACGCTACGCCTTCCGGTACGTGGCCGCCACTCAAGAACCTTCCCGCCCCAACGTCCATCGGTTCTACGCGCAAAGTGCCCCGCCCACTGCCACTTCAGTTTAGCAATTCGGAGAGCTATTTCGGTTACTTTGGTTCTGCTGCGGATGGTCTCATTTTTAATCCGATCACGCAGAGAGACTCATAGCATAGCCCTCTCCATTGCCCTTTGGGTGGCTTTGAGCCTTCTTATGAGACCCATTGTAAGCGGCCACGTTTCAGTACCGTATGTCATCACTGGCAACACACACTGATTAAAGACTTTCGTCTTCAAACACTGCGGAATATTGGACGAAAATATGTGTCGTAGCTTCCCGAACGCTGCCCAACCGAGTCGGATTCGACGATTGACCTCTTTCTCGAAGTTGGACCTACCTAACTGAATAGTTTGCCCTAGGTATATATATTCGTCTACAACTTCGAGTGTAAAGTCTCCGATTATTACGGGAGTTGGTGCTACATGGGAATTCGACATGATTTTCGTCTTATCCATGTTCATCCTAAGACCAACTCGCTCGGAGGCTTTACTGAGGTCAACGAGCATAGTACTTAAGTCCTCCAAGGTCTCAGCCAAGACTACTATATCGTCAGCGAATCGAAGGTGAGTGAGGTACTCGCCGTTTATGTTGATACCTAGCCTTCTCCAGTCCAGAGTCTTAAAGACATCCTCCAGTGCAGCGGTAAACAGCTTAGGGGAGATGACATCTCCTTGCCTAACTCCCCGCTGCAGCAGAATAGGCTTCGAGCTCTGGTCTTGGAGTCGGACTGACATTGTGGCACTCTCGTATAAACACTTCAACACCTCGATATAGCGGTAGTTGACTTGGCACCGTTGGAGAGACTGTAGTACTGCCCATGTTTCGATCGAATCGAAGGCTTTCTCGTAGTCCACAAACGCTAAACAGAGGGGCAGGTTATATTCTTCGGTCTTCTGTATAACCTGGCGAAGCGTATGGATGTGGTCTACGGTACTAAAGCCTCTTCGGAAACCGGCTTGTTCGAGAGGCTGGAAGTCATCAAGCCTGCGTGCAAGACGATTCGTAATGACTCTTGAAAACAGCTTATAGACATGGCTCAGAAGTGAGATGGGTCGGTAGTTCTTCAATAAAGCGTTATCACCTTTTTTGAAGAACAGTACCACCACACCTCTGTTCCATGCCTTTGGCGTTCTCCCTTCCAGTAAGACGGAATTGAACAACTTCTGAAGGGCCGTAAGGATCGGTTTACCACCCGCCTTCAGAAGCTCAGCTGTAATTCCGTCCTCCCCAGGCGCCTTGTTATTTTTGAGCTGTTCAAGAGCCATTCTAATCTCGCACAGGCTGATGTCCGGGATGTCTTCTGTATAGTGTCGGGTCAGTCTAGCTCTGCTAGGTCTGTCTAGGTCTTCCGCTAGATCAACTTCGGGTCTGCTAGTTGACGTGTACAGCTGTCCATAAAAACCCTCTATCTCACTCAGCAGCTCAGATCTGGATGTGACGATTCTACCATCCTCAGTCTTTAATTTGGCGAGCTGGCTTTGCCCAACGGACAGATCCCTTGCAAAAACTTTAGAGCCCTTGTTCCGCTCGATGGCTTCTTCTATACACTTGGTATGGAATTGGCGCATATCGCGTTTGAGGGACTTAGAGATCTGTCTGTTGAGCTGCCGGTATAAAGTCGCATCAACTGAGGATTGTAGAACCAGTTCACTCCTTTTTTCCATTAGTTTCTGAGTGGAGTCTGAGAGCTTTCTGGTCTTATTTGTCCGCTGGGCCTTAAAAAACTTAGACCCAGCGCTATGGACAGCTTCCACAAACCCGTCGTTGAATACGTCCACGTCATCGCCTAGGCAATCGAAACGGTTTTGGAGTTCCAGCTGAAAGCTCTCGGGGTTTTGGAGATGGAGTGCAGGACGGAGCGTAGACTTCATCAGTCGCGAGCGTTCTAGCTTAGGACATATATTCAACGTGCCTCTTACCAGGCGGTGATCGCTACCGGTTTTAACCGTACTGATCACAGAAACATCGTTGAATATATGTCTCTTCGTCGACATGATGAAGTCGATCTCGTTTTTAGTTGCACCGTCGGGACTCATCCAAGTCCATTTTCTGTGCTCGCGTTTCTTAAAGAAGGAGTTCATCATGTAGAGTCCCTCCTTCTCCAAGAAACCAGCCAGCAGATGGCCCCGGTGGTTTCGACGTCCAACCCCAAATTGCCCCACCCTCAGTTCGTCACCATCTCTCTTGCCCAGTTTCGCGTTGAAGTCCCCCATAACAACGGTGAAGTAGGTTCTGGAGCTATGCATGGCTTTTGAGATATCATCATACATAGCCTCCACCTCGTCGTCGGAGTGTGTCGAAGTCGGCGCGTACACCTGTACGACCTTCAGCGAGTATCTCTCAGATACTCTGAGTATAAGGTACGCCACCCTAGCCGACACACTCTCGAACTTCACCACGTTGTTTACGAGGGACTTGTGGACGATGAACCCGACACCTCCCTGGGACTGTTGGTCACCCTCCCGGAAATAGAGCAAGTTGCCGGACTTTAGGATTATCGTGTCCTCGCCCTCTCTTCGGACTTCTGATAATCCCACAATGTCCCAACGCAACTTGCTCAATCCTTCCTCCAGTTCCACTAACTTTTCGTCGGTCCGCAGTGTACGTGTGTTGTACGTTGCCAGGGCCAGAGGTCGTCGGTGGTGGTAGCCGGATCTTTGCCGAAGATTCTTAGCACCCCTGACCCCGCTAGCACCCTGGCCGCTACCATAACCAGGGCACCGGGGGTCGCCGGAACCTCGGGGCCGCGGCCTTGTTTGTCTTTTCATGGGGGGTAGTTGCCATAATCGCCACGCTTGGCATGCGGGTTGGCGATCGCAGTGTCTCCACCGCACTTTGTACATGTGTAATGTACATTTCACTTGACAGTAAATCTCGCATGCAAATATTGTGCCATTCAATTTTAATTTTAATTAAAATAATAATAATTGATTGACGAATAATGATAACATTGATGTGGACTATTTAATATTTTATTTTTATTGTTAATAACTTTGGTTTTAATTACATACTATCATTTATAATGAATTGCTACTATTTGACAGAGGTTTAACTCGAAGCCCAATTATTAACTTAAAATATAAATAATTATTTACTGTCGACATTGTACTAATCCTGCAAGAAATAAAAGGCTTTTTTATTTTTTATTTTATTTTATGTGGGACTCATCCGGTCTTCACCCTAGTGAGAGGGAGATAGCTGGCCCTACCCACTAAACCTCCGGTTTGTCCGCTTTTCCGTTTAAGAGGGCATGGCATATCACCATGATTTACCTACTACTGCCGAACACCGGATTTCGTTAATTTTGGGGAAATTACCAAACTTCGGTGTTCGCGGTAAGGCCGCAGTTGGAACCAATGTAAAACCGTTGTGAGTTCTATAGTGAAAGTGAAATTAACCTAATAATATACCTTTTAAATAATTTTAATTAGCATAACACAAATCGGGTTTTTGAGGGAAACAAGAATTGTAAGCTGGAACGAGTTGTTCATGTTTATTGATGGCTATTGAAACGAGTTAATATTGATAAAATTACTAATAAAATAATGGTCAATACGTACATTTCTCAAAATATATTTCGACCATTTGATACAGCACTCAGTTGATAGTTAAAAAAAAAAAGAATTTAATAAAGAGATTTAACCTTTGCACCAGAAGCGTTAAGGAGCGGGTATTGACTACGAGTATTTTTACCAATTTATTTATATAGTAATTTTTTTTTGATAAGTTTATTTAAGGTTTTGTTGATCACTATTATTTTATGAAATAAATATTACTCCAACTATAAAAATATATTTATTGCAAAAACAATCTACTCTGTGAAATTATTGACTTCATGAGTAGTATGAGTACTAACATTGTCAGCTAAACGAATTATCCCAACCTTTTCAGATTTCATACAAAAAACGTGACGTAGGTAACAGATTTATCGGAGACCTTATTTTTTAATATTTAGATCGAATCAGCTCGTGATTCTGATTCAAATGAGCCTAAATACGCCCAGATCTGGAAGATTCAGGTTTTCGGGATTTTTTTGGGAAACGCCCTGCTACTTAAAAGTATCCAAGTTACTTTATCCTAGTAATCCTAATAATTCTCAATAAAACGCCATAAAGTCACCTCCAAACTCCTGTACCCTGTTAACAAAATAAGAACCTGTCAGTTTAACATTCAACAACCCGCTTAAGAATGTGAAAACAGCCTTCTAAATTATTTCTGCCATAACGCTCCGTTTTACGTAACAATTTTACGGAGCTCCTTCAGCCAGTGTGCTTACCATGAGCCGCCGCATTATTAACGCGGACTTACTTTGTATCTATCCCGCTCGTACTCGCGAATTGGTGCGAGCGAGTCGAATAGAAAGTAAGTCAGCGTTAATAACTCGGCTGTAACTCATGGTACGGCTACTGAACCCGCTAAGTACAGCGCACGCCGTTTGCTTAATGAATCCTTTTAATTATTAATGAAGTGCTCCGACAGGGTGAGAAACGGACACCGCTAGTTTAGCTCGTAAAACGAAACGCAATTTCACCCTTATTTGCAAGTCTTAAGAATTATTAGCAGACTAATGAACAATTTGAATATTTTTTGGTGACAGTTATCAACAACTAGATACCGGGTTTATATTGTTACCTTTGATCTGCCTGTCAGCGGAATTAATTAGCAAAATTTGGCATAATTGTAGGTAATGGTGTTTTTTGTGATGGAGGTTGAGCTAACGGGTGTATTTTAGATTTTGTAAATAACTCGTAAACTATGGTCCATATACCTATTGATTTAAACTTTCAACTATCATCGTCATCGACGCTACGGTGAATTGGGAGCTGCGTTAGTGAATGAGCCGGAGTCTCGTACACCACACATATTTCGTTTGGAGGATCAATAAAAAAAAAATCAAAACTTCTCGGAAATATAGAGTACAATACATACAGAAAAAACAGTCGAATTATGAATCTACTCCAGTACAGTAAAAACTTCTTTCTTACTCGCTTATGACAATTACGAATGCCGAGAATGCCGTTCGGCCTAGCGACTGCACCCTCAGTGAAGAGCACGAATGGCTGAACAAATAAAAATAAATCGTTTAAAAATAAATTGCAGCAAAGGCAACCAGGCAACTAATCGAGCCTGCGTCACGGATAGGTCACGGTAGAAATAGAACTACTACACTAGTGCAAACGGAGATACGCAGAAGTGGGTATACAAGACCTTATTATAAAGAAAATAAGGTTCACGATAGGTCACTATGTTGGTTGAACATGGTCCTGGGAATTCTCGTTATAGTTCTATTGAGAAAATGGGAAAGACGGCTATAAATTTCAAATGAAATAGAGTGGTCACCCGGTCAATTAATTGGCTGCAAAGGAATCCAATTTATGAGATCCGAATGTTTCTGTCATCTTGGTTTTTGCTCCAGATTTATAGATTAAATGGCTTATGGATTAAATTCCGTGGACTAGTTTCCTTCCCAACCTTTCCCGCTTTACGTTACGTTCGATCCAGTCCTCAGTTTTATAATCTAACATTAGTCTAAATTATGAATCTGAGTGTGCCGTGTGCCGAATTAATGAGTAAATGAATGTTATGCACTTGATGTGCTTGAGGCTTATTCAAAAGGCACGGACAGTACGGACACCCTGTGTGAGAATTCAGATAAATGATGTCTGAAGCTATCCGGAACTATATTGATTTACTACATAGTTTCTCGAAAAGCTTTCCCGTTGAGTTTTCCCGCTGCCGGATTAAGGTAAACACGGGCTGACCTCTTTACTTTATACTCTGTAAGATCAACGAATGGCTTAGGCTGGAACACACTGGGGTAATCAGCCAAACTGTGTTTTCTGTTTCTGTCTTGTAATTTTCTCAACAAATAAATCAATAAATACTAATTAAAATTGGGGTTACCTTTGTTAATTTATTTAACTGAAATATTCTTCGTATTACCATTTCCCGATAAAGCATAAAGTTATAAAAATGTATTTTGCTGGTGGTAGGACCTCGGGCAGGGTCCGCCCGGATAGCTACCACCGCCTTATCCGTTAACCTGCCGCTAAAAATAGCATTGTTTGCACGGTGTTTCGTTTGGGGGTAAGATAGCCGGTGTAATTACTGGCATAGATAGAGGCATTCCATCTAAGTCCTCAGAGTAGGCAGCCTATAGGTCATTTTCTGATCGCTATGTCCATGGACCTCAGTTCCTGTTTTCCATCAGGTGGGCTGAGAGCTCAGTTGTCTACCTTCGTCACATAAAAAGAAAATAATGAAATAATGTTTTGTTTCAGGTAAATACACGTAACTACATTGAGAACCAACATGGTATTATACCATCGTTAGTAAGTCGATATCACCAATTATACCTAAGTGAGATTGTTGGATTCTTCAGTAAAAAATAAAATAAATGGTATCATTGAGCCGCAAGAATTGACTTCTGTCCTGATCACAGAATAATGGTAACAAGGTTTGTTTACATTAATCGCAATTTCTATTGGTGGCGAGTTTACATAGAAAGTGCTTGCATAAGTAATCTGCCGTAATCATAAGTTTAGATAGGTACTTAAAAAAAGTTTAAATAGATATAATATGGAAAATACGACTTCTTTGTGAACACCAGTGGACTTTTAGTGATACCATGTTTATCATTTTTGTCGCTGTTGTCGTTTTGACTACCTATGAAAGTGGGAAAGTGTCGCGTAGCACGAAACGCGAATCGGTAAAAACGGGACCATCAAGTAACGACAACGCCGACAAACGATGAATACAGGACCATAATAAACCTACAGGCTAATCAATCGTAGCCATGATTTAAGTCCCCACACAGTTTATGTCAGTTTCACGTCAATCTAAACAAAGCGTCAAACGCAACACGATAAAATTCATAAGCACCATCAGGCCAATATCATAAACAACCACTTTTCAACCAATAAAACCAACACGGCGATTTCTGACGTCACAGCGAGTCAGCCATTTCGTGTCAGATAATAAATTACAAATGGCGGCGCAAACCGTTCAAGTAATTCGCTCGTTAACGCTTTAACGACTTTGGCATAAAGTTCATAATCGCTGGGATTACCTACATAAACGTAGTGGTATTTGCTTGGCATGACTGTCTCGTAAATCCCTTAGTCCAAGGAATCGAGCTGTACAGCCACTATCGAAATAAGAGTAATTTTCTCTATGTCCGCCCACTAGGGACGTAACGTTATTTTTAGATTAAGAATTTTTAAACGAAGTGATGGATGGTTAAGTTTTGCAATGGAAGCGAGTTTGTATACTCCCACGACAAAAGTTGTAGTAAATATACACTTGGGAACTAAACCGCCCGCCCACCAGAATACAGAGAAAATTATAGAAGGTGCGATATCTGTTTAAGTTCCTAATCATGCTTTGAGCCTAAATATAAAAAAAAAACAAATATTGTTTTGTATGAATTGTATGATGCTGATCTTTTATGTACTTTTAAAACTGGCTTATTTCTTCAAACGAGAACCAAACAATAAGTAGGTATTTTGCAAAATTAGAACGTGATCCTTAAACAAATTGCAACAAATTCAGTGGAAGGTGTCAGGGCTAGGGGAAGATCGCCAATGCGATGGCCCGACCAGATCAAAGCCAGTATGTCGGCCATAATGAATGAGTGTTCACGAAGAACCACCTTACGGGAGCAATGGCGACGTATCGTTAAACAAGTCACTCAAAAAACTACATAATGGCCACTACCGCTCTGTAAAGAGTGTAACGAATAAGAAGAAATGTTTGTCACCCAAAGTTGCCAATGTTTGGATTTAAAAAAATCTACAAGACGACAACGACAATCGCCAACGTCGAGTAAATAAATGTTTTCGACGATATAACCTAGTACCCATAACATATAAGTTTTTATCAATTTGCTGCAGAATTTGTATTATGATTTACTCATCATCTTAATTTATAAGGCAAAAAGTAAAAACCAAGTCTTTGGAAATTAAATTGGTAAAATTCTCTTCATTCCTCTTAAAAGGAACAATATGAACAAATTTCTGAAAAGCAAATCGAAGCAGCAAAAAACGAAAAGCGTTCTCGCTTAGGAGTTTACCCTGTATGTTAAATTATACAGAGTAGATAACAGTAATTCACAAAATACATAATTTAACCTTATCCCGTCGCTCGTGTTATTAGAAATTCCGTTATCTCTCTCAGACACGGTAGATAAACTACATTGCAGTTTGTTGTTGAAGCATTTTCCTACACAATACACACCCTATCTTCTCTGATAGACACCCATACTACTATAGATAATCAAACACGATACTTTATGTGTATGTATATGTATACGTTCTGACAGCGTCGGGTGGCCACGATTTAAAATCATAAAAGCGGGATATTTGAATCAAAAGTCAGCCGTGTGTTGTTGTTTTTTATTTACATTTTTGATATTTCACGTGTGATATTGCGCGTATGGCTTGAATCGCAATGCCCCAATGGATAGGTACCCTTTGATTCGGTCAAAAATATCGTGAAACCCCGGACGTGTCCGGCTTTTCGCCTGGCAAAGGCGGGTGAAGGTCAACGACATCTAAACAATTCTAAGAGCTATAATTTTGTGGTTAAAATAATTACTCCGAGTTATAACCACAAATATTATGGTTGATCAAATTGTGGAATTTTCAAGCCTTCGAGGAGTATACATCATTTTAATGACTTATAATACTCACAAATCTTTTTAAAATTTGGTAAACGTGTAAACTATAGATTTGCGACTTAGCTCAATGTTGTAATGTGGGTACCTACTGAGTAACTATATACGTATGGATACTCACATATACCGGGTGTCCTCAGCCGTTGCGTAAAGTCAAAAGTTCATTCTTAAAAATCGGCAACTATACGTAACTACAATTTATGTACATAGATTAAATTTAACTAATCTACTTAACCTAACCTATATCTAAGGTTAGCCCTTGTGGCATTGTACCGAGGATCCTGGTGGCATTTCTTCGCTGTATTGCAATACTGATGCGTTGTGCGAGGAAGTCGCCAGCTCTTCGGTCTTTAGTTACGTCAACCAGACGTTTCGCGATCTCAGCAAACAATTTGCGTGCGCTGGGGCCCCATGAACCTAAAGTTTCTACACCAGAATTAAATATACGTTAAATCGCAGGCAATAGCTTCCTATAAGATCTTTTCTCGAGGTATATCTAAATTCCAAAGTAATTCAATCCATTCTAATTGAAATTCCCAACCCTTCATAACCTGAAACAGCGGAGTCATCGTCACGGCGTGGATTTAATTAAAAACAGCCCACGCATCCAAAGCCAGAGTTCCCAGATCATACATTCCTTTTGCTTAACATGAAGCTAATACGCGCATTTAATTTCCAATACTATTTTTAGGTTATAAATATTAGATGTCATATATCAAAAAAAAACGACCAAGATCACCTAATGTCCGAGGTGGGGATCAGCAGTTTTCGCAATACGTTCACTATTTTTGGATTTATTTATTCTTAAAACCTTTACTTTAGGAATATTGCTACCCAAAATAAATAAAAAATTAGTTCCAAGTCAATTCCTATGAAATTAACAAAGTTCTAGTAATTATTTTTACTACCAGTGACTTTGCGCGCCTGTTTTAGAGCTCAATCTTCAGTTCGTCGACCGCTTATTAGTCGTAATCCATTACAAAATGAATAAACTTCCAAATAAACTAGAATTTCGATATTTTATGTCCAGTAGCTATGAATTGTATGAATCTGACAGTTGTGTGGACCCGATGCCTACCCTAGCGCCGCCTGGTGGCAGAAAAAATCTCGGAAACCCTCATTACGCGCCAATACCTATTGCCATCGCTTCACACCACGGCATTTTTCTGTTCTGTGCTTCACACGCTACCCTACGTCAATATAAAAACCAAAAATTCTAACGGCACTTACCAAAATGTATAGAGCTGTAGTTATCTAAGTGTTAGAATATTTATAGTTGCTTTATATCCTCATAAAACAATAGATACCAACCTTATTTACGATAGGTACCTCAAACAAGATGGCCGCCGTTCCAATCAATTCGGAGATTTTCCCTCGTAAAGTTACCTTTCAATTTACGAGATGCTTTACGATCGACTCAGGTCGCTGTTACTGTGATTCCAAATATATATTTAATAGCCGTTTTTATACTTACATTAAAACGTAGTGTAGCCAATATTTGTCTCTTTGTGTATCAATATAAAATCAGGAATTCTTTTGCCATGAAAGTTTGTGACGTCGCAGAATTTAGGCTGATTGCAGTGGCCCTACGGTACGTAACAGCAACGTGCGGCCTTGTGGCTACCCCTCTCTTTTTAACTGTATTGATTGAAAGAGAACCTTTGATTTTCATAAAATTAGGGAATTCGCAACAGTGCCAAAATATCGGAAATCCAAAACCGATACATTATTTGTGTTTACTGTTTTATGTCTGTAATTTTTATTGTTTATTTATATTGTGCCCCGGGCTACATGCTGTGAAACTGTTTTTCACGTCATGGTCTCATTGGAAGACCAGCGCTGGCACACGATAACAACATGCTGCGATGTGGCCATTTCGTAGCATGGACATTATTATTTGTATTTTTTTTTGTTTTTGAATATTGTGTTTGTTACGAATGAACTTATTGGTAGTCTATTATAAAACATCGAAATTATTTGCTTAACATCCCGTTTCGGGTCTTAATATTCGTGATGTACTGCCAGATTTAAAACTTTATATTCAGTGCTAGATATTCATTCATACCCTACATATTATGGCGAAGTATCCAATATGCACAGTGGTGAAACTTTACTGCAAGCCAGACTGCAGCATATGTTCCCAATATGCTTTTTTGTTCATTTTACAATGTTGGATGGTTCCAACAACTGGGCACGTACAAAATGGTATTAGAATTAGGGACATTTTTCTTTTAGCTCATGATTTATTTAAATTGCGAGATTAATATCGCCCATAACTAGAGTTTATTAAAATATTATCAAACCGGGTTATTATACTCACGTAATTGAAGTCGATGATTGCTCGACATGTTTCGACCCATTAAGAGGGTCCTCGTCCGGAGCATCTTCGGTCAAAGTCCGACGTGTACGAGGACCCTATTAATGGATCGAAACATGTCGAGCACTTATCGACTTGGTAAATTACATGAGTAACCCGGTTCGATAATATTTTAACTAGTTTGTTCACAAAATGAAGGAACTTGAGATATATGGGCTTGCTTTGCTGCCAGATGGCTTCAATTTCCGCACAGAGCCAAACATCTAGTAATTCCTAATTATTCAAACTTAATTTATCTCCAAGTTGCGGGTAGTTACAGTATCAGTATATCGGAACTTTGGCTATTAATTGGGTAACGGTCCATAATACATACCCAGTACAACTTTAACTATAAATTTACGAGCGAACTTGGAAGCGTTAACATTTTAATTACTTAATGTAGGTATTTTGCAGCCTAGGTAAATCATTATTAGAATAAAAATAAATCAGAATAGAGACAAGGAAAAAAATTTGAAGGGTTTCAGTATCACAATCTTATTGATTAATTATTGTAGAACTGAAAATAACTAGTAATTTTACTTAAGAATATTTCCGCAAGTAGAACGTTCTTTGCACATTGTTCCCTATACAGGGTGTTTTTTTTTCGACCGTTCAAATTCTACGTAGTGAATGTGTAGGTCATACTGACCAACTTTTACTATGGGGACAAAGTCGAAATCGCGAAAAAAAAATCAGCTGTTTCATACATTTCGGCCGGCGTAATGCCGCCAATTTGTATGAAACAGCTGATTTTTTTTTCGCGATTTCGACTTTGTCCCCATAGTAAAAGTTGGTGAGTATGACCTACACATTCACTACGTAGAATTTGAACGGTCGAAAAAAAACACCCTGTATTTCGCTCGTATTCACGTTACTCGACAATACCACAAAATAAAATTCAACGAAAATGCATAACGTGTCTATATGTAAGCAAAACACGTTTTAACATTCTGCGGGCCTAGTGCTTGTCTCAGTTACTCCAGTTACGCCTTAATTAGAGTGACAGAGACAGATGCTCGTTTACAATTTTCGATATTTATGGTAGCCTTCTGACATGATGGTCTCTGAGCGTAAATCGACGATTTTTCCTCGGATTTTGAACTTTAGCGACACACAAAAGGCCGTGAGGTAAAATTCGATCGCTTGCAAAATTTTGACAATTATGACGTTTGGTGATTGAGTTGTTTGCGGCTTGCGGAGAATATTACTGCAGCCGCCGGCAAACCCAACTTAGCAGGCTGTATCGGTATCTACCATAATTTTTTCCATTTATGCGTTTTTTTAAATCTGAGGTATTCTTTTACCAGGTAACATTGACATTCGTTCCACGGTTTGGCGAAGACGTTCCTCTGATCATTCGTGACAGTTTGGTCCATCAAAGTTTTGATTGGCTATATTCTATTTGCATTTATCAAAGATTTTGCGCCGTACCATACATGTCCGACTCAGTAACGCAATGGTTTTTGAGGGCATGTTTAGGCTGGCATTACACGTCCATGTTATATATGGTCGCATATACACATATAGAAAACGATATGTTACTTCAGTTTGCCGCTTGTTCAGCTACATCATCAATTTTGTGACCAATCAATCTTGCATGAACCACTGTGCAATTTAGGTACATTAATTTTGTGCGGCTTGTGGGACGCTAACTTAATTAATCGATTATCAAATAACGTTGCTGAATTCCGATATGTACATATTTGTACAGTGTGTTATCCATCGTGCATGCTTGTACGAAAATGGATAGGTATACGAATTACTAGCAATTGTTTGCAAGTACGTATCAACAGTAGAAAAATATATAAGTTAACTTTATTAAGTTTTTATTGAATAAGTTCAAAAATGGACTAGACAAGTACAATCAGTTACATCACATATCTACAACTTGACTAAGTATAGTTATTAACTACTACTAACTGCCTTGTTAAATCTATACATATAATAAAGCTGAAGAGGGTCGAAAGTCTGTACATGGAAGATAATTACAAAAAAATGATGGAGGAGGTCTTTAAATCGATAATAGATCACATTTATGTAATTTTTAGAATTTTTGTCTGTTTGTCTGTTTATTGCACGGAGCATCACGAGAGAACGGCTGGATGGATTTTAATGAAAACTTCACCGTCGTATTCAGGAGACCTCGGGTCGGGACATAGGATATAAAAAATGGTCAAGTGTGAGTCGGACTTGCAGTAAAAAATTAAAATTACAGTTAAATCAACCTATCTTAAAAAGTATAAGAGATATTTTGATCAAACCAGAAGTCGTTGAAAGAGTTCATTACTATGCATGTGTCGTCATCATCATCATCATATCAGCCGAAAGACATCCACTGCTGAACATAGGCCTCCCCCAAAGATTGCCACAATGACCGGTCCTGTGCCACCAGCATCCAGCGGACTCCTGAATGTGTAAATATGTAAGTGTAAATGGAACAAATTACAAAAACAGCGTAAATTATTTTAAGAGACATGACCAATCAATTTACAAGAAACACCTTAAATGTAGTAATAGTAATACTTTTGAAAAAGTATCAGCAGACGCGACGCATTTGCCATGACTATTTGAGCAGGCGCTATATTAATAAGTGAGGACTGCATTCTTCAACCCTCAACAATTTATCAACACCATTTTTCTCAGAACTTTATACCCCGTACTTTTTAAATAATTGAACAAGGGCACACTTTCAACAGCTTTAATAGCTGATATCTCCAAAACGATCCGCTTAAAGAAAAAAGTTTCTATAATTTTTGAAGACGATTCTTTTGATGTCTCATACGCTTACGATTATGTACAGTCGAGTTCATAAATATATGAGCAAATCCAAGGCTTCAAAAATAAATGAGCATAGAAAGATACATATTATTATGCATCTGAACAAATTTACCAATCAAAAATATGTGTACATATTACCTGTCAAAATAATCCTAGCATGTGTCACATTAATATTTAGCAACTGAAAAGTAAAAATTATATAACTATGTGCAACTTCACAAATATCAACGCAAAACCTTTTTCGTATATTTTGACAGTCATCAAAAAAAGTCTCTTCGGCTCTCGGTTTGTTAGACTGACAGCGTGGGTTAACCCCTCGGGCCTTCGGCCCTCGGGATAGTGTGGACTGTAGCCTCGGGACTACGGCCCTCGGTTTGTTAAACTGACAGCGTGAGATAAGCCCTCGGGCCTTCGGCCCTCGGGATCGCGTGAACTGTGTTCTCGAGCCTACGACCCTCAGGTTCATAGACTGACAGCGAAGGTTAACCCCTCGGGCCTTCGGCCCTCGGGATCGCGTGAACTGTGTTCTCGAGCCTACGACCCTCAGGTTCATAGACTGACAGCGAAGGTTAACCCCTCGGGCCTTCGGCCCTCGGGATCGCGTAAACTGTGTTCTCGAACCTACGACCCTCAGGTTCATAGACTGACAGCGAAGGTTAACCCCTCGGGCCTTCGGCCCTCGGGATCGCGTGAACTGTGTTCTCGGACCTACGACCCTCAGGTTCATAGACTGACAGCGAAGGTTAACCCCTCGGGCCTTTCGGCCCTCGGGATCGCGTGAACTGTGTTCTTGAACCTACGACCCTCAGGTTCATAGACTGACAGCGAAGGTTAACCCCTCGGGCCTTCGGCCCTCGGGATCGCGTGAACTGTATCCTCGGGCCGACGACCCTCAGGTTCATAGACTGACAGCGAAGGGTAACCCCTCGGGCCTTCGGCCCTCGGGATCGTGTGGCCTGTAGCCTCGGGCTTACGGCCCTCGGTTTGTTAGGCTGACAGCGTGGGTTAACCCCTCGAGCCTTCTCACGATCGTGTGAACTGTGTCCTCGAGCTTACGGCCCTAATAGGGTCCATAGACTGATAGCGTGAGTTAGCCATTCGGGCCTTCAGCCCACGGTTTGTTAGACTGACAGCGTGATTTAACCCCTCGGGCTTTATAGGCTGACATTGTCGGTTGACTCCTCGGGCCTTTGGCCCTCGGGTTCATGTGGGGAGTACTTGATTGATCCGATTGGCTACAGGATATACTGAATGCTCCAAGCTCTGTCTTCTTACAGCTTAGCATCGACCATAAAACAACATTTCGTCATAAGCCCGATTGGGATTTGGCCCTAACTCGAAGCTCGGTTTCAGCCTTCGTGGTCTTGACGCCTCACCTTTGAGCCTTAGGCCCTCAGGCTCGGTTTGTTTAATTACTGCATATATTAAATGCTTGGCAATATGTCTCGGTCTCGGCCATAAAGCCAGTATTTCATGAAAAATACGATCGGTCATCGGCACTGCTTGGAACTCGCCCTTTGCAGCCTTAACGCCTCGGCTTCGGGCTTTCGGCCCTCAGGCTCGACTTATTTGAATACTGAATAAATATTATATTGAATGCTAGAACGCGTCGGGCTCGGACCACTGTTCTGTTTTCTCATAGTTCGGCCTACGACCTCCTTACTCTGTATATTTGACATGTATTTTTATGTGATTGGGTCGGCCCTCCTGCTGCAAGGCCGAATAACTTGGGCCCCTGGAGTGGGTTTCCGGGCCCTCAACCCTCTGCTGGATCGGCCTTCTTCCTCCCAACCTAAAGTTTGCCCTTCGGGCTTGCTGAACTACTCGGGATTTAAACTTTTCGCCCCAGCACACTGCCATCTTAGATTATTTTCTAACTTTTTCCGAATATTACTCTTTTGGGTTCCTCGACTCGAACCCTGGCGATAGGTTTTTGCATACACTGCACTGACGCTTACTGCCACGCATTCAGCAACTGAAGTCCTCCGGTTAACTTAGGGCCCCCTCTCACCTAGCGTCTCCCGAACGTCGACGCCTCACCAACACCCGCGCGGCGTCGACGCCGCGCTCCTGCGTCTAGGCTGCGCCTGTCGAACGTCAACGTCGCATTGATGTCCGCGCGGCGTCGGCGCCGCGTTAGCGCCGCGCCTCCTCGACGTTAATGGCGGCTGTCGAGCGTCGAAGCGTCTTGTCGGCGCCCACGCAGCGTCACTGCGGCGGACAGAGCACGCAACCCACCGCGTCTCAGTCAAGTCTCAATCAGTTGAAAGGCACCAAATAGAATACACGTACCTTACTGTTCAAAATTTGTTCGATTATCAAATAAAGTCATGGATTCCGATGAAGAAACACTGCTGTTAACGTTACTATTGAAGCGGAAATTACGTAGAAAGAAGAGAAAACATTGTCGTCGATATTGGCAAGATCCTCTATGGAGTTCT
>JALPQI010014075.1:0-33491 GCA_025490895.1 Thaumatotibia leucotreta
TATCCGAGTCGGATCTGCCCCGGAAGGTTTTGTTCGCTCGCTTCGCTCGCTCACTGCAGAAATTTTCACCCTCACAACAAATACTGCCAGACGAAAAATGCAAGTTTCGAACATGTGGCTATATTCCCAAAAAAATATACAAATCTAATTTCTGTCTTATGACACTAGGCGTAAATAATGATATGCCAAAATAGTTTCGGACAAAATAATATTCGAAATATTGTTATTTAAGCCAAGTGATGTTTCTGTCTCATTAAGATGATGCCAAAATAGATTATGCCAAGTCTGTTATGTCCTAAGCGTTTCGGACAAAAAAAGTTTAGAGGGAACCCGTTTAGTACAGTACTCTGCCACAAACTGATTTGTGCAGGTAGCCAGTGTTTACAGTAATAGTACAATTTATTAATTATTATTTATTATTACGAAGCCATCAGAGTGTCCCACTGCTGGGCAAAGGCCTCCCCCTTTGTCTTCCAACTCTCCCGGTTTAGCGCGATCTCTTGCCAGTCGTTTAGGTATGCATCCAGATCGTCCCGCCATCTCCGTCTGGGCCTGCCGCGTCGTCGCCGCGCATTTTGTGGCACCCACTCCGTTGCTAATTTAGCCCACCGCTGCGGGTGCATGCAGCAGGCGTGGGTATATTTAATTAAACAAAAATAATTCATACATAAAACTAGTACAGATAAAAATAAAAGTAAAAATAAATAAGTATAGTGAAAAATTATATAAACATAAAAGTTAGTACTAAAAATATATATGAAAAACAACATTATGAACATAAATGATTCTGTGTGATGATAATTATGAACAAAGATTACTTCTAAATACCTATCATTATGATGTTAAATTGTATAAGAAAAATTTTCGGAGTTCCAATAATCTAAGTTGCAATTTTATAAATACTTTGGCGCACCCCTATTTGGCAGATTTGCTTGAACCAAAAAACAAAAACCTATATGAGTGAATTAAGTCTCGAATAACACAAATTATCCTCTCATTGAAAGAATAAAGCTTGAATAGAAACAAGGACAATATACAGTTATACTCGGACAATATACTCGTTGGGTAACGTACTTTCCATATCAGTTAGAAGTTTTCTGGTATCTGCTATATTTACAGAATTATGGCCTGGCAACACTTAACGATTACACCCTGTATACTAATGTCTAGCAACCGTTGTCAACCGGCAAATTCAAAATTTCTATAGGAAGCCAACTATTTACGCATTC
The DNA here is from genome assembly GCA_025490895.1 of Thaumatotibia leucotreta. NCBI lineage: Eukaryota > Metazoa > Arthropoda > Insecta > Lepidoptera > Tortricidae > Thaumatotibia > Thaumatotibia leucotreta. The sequence continues at coordinate 1,230 of JALPQI010014075.1, forward strand.
GTTTTTTGAATTTGCCGTCTTTTTTAGCGATTGCTAGACAGTGTATGTATATCTATGTATGTGCAAACGCTAACTGCACACTCCTACAACAGTAATATCGCGATAATGACACTTAGCGAAACTGCGGGACAGAAAATGAGCCCTTAGAGAATAGATGAGGTAAATAAGGTAGATTAGGGAGGCAAGGTGGGCTGCAAATGTAGTGATATACATATTATACAAGAGCTAAGGCACACGTAATCAAGGAAAGGTAACAGGGGTATAAAGATACAGGGGTTATAGGTACTATTATTCGTATAATGTTAATCTGACCGAACACAAAGCCATACAACAAAGATGTACCTACAAATGAAGAATGGTCAAATTTTCACCTAGTTTTCATTTGATAGTTCTAACAGTTATTATCGAAGACAGTATAATTTACAGATACCCTGAACTTATATTTAATTTCATTTTGCAATTTTTATGCGACTTAAAAAAAGAAGGAGGGTAATTAACAATTCGACAAAGCCTTTTTTTTATTTGAAGATTACTCGAAGACGCTTGGGCTGATTTGGAAAATTCTTATCTTGTTTGAAGGGGTTATACCTTCTAGTTGGTCCTATTATCATCGGTTCCGAAATAGCCAGAAAATCATACGCAACTTGATATACAAAATTTCGTAGTTATTGCAATGTTAAGACTTATTGGCTGGTTCCGTATGGTATTCTTACAGTTATAGCTATAATTTGACAGCTAAACTACAGGTAAATTCACGAAAGCTGGCACGAATGTATCGAGTAAGTGTCAGAATGTATCTATGTGTGGATGTCAAAATAACAGTAGATACAGGTTGGTATAGCAGGGCTGCATACACACAATGATAGATGTCATTCATTTCATTCATTCCATTAGTGCCAGCTTTGGTGAATTTACCTGTACGGAGCGTACGCTGACTGACATGACATGACATGATTGTCTCATAAAGCGTGTAATAAATTAATGATATGTTATTCTTAATGCAGTATTTTCTTCTATTGCTCTTAAAACTGTGTAGCCTGCGTATCTTACAATATCACTACATAATAATATATTTGATGAATCACTTTTGTAATTGAACTAGGAATGACGCAAATGCGCTGTATTTCTCTAATAAAGGAAAATCATTTGTTCTGTTCTAAGTGACAGGAGAAAATGCTTAGCGAGGGAACAAAGAATAATAAAATGGAATGTGGTATATTCACCGCATACATACACAAATATCAAATTATACTAGTTAATGCCAGTGACTTTTCAACCTATCTCAAAAAAAGGGAGGAGATTCTCAATTCGACTGCATGTTTTTTTTATGTTTGTTAACTCAGAACTTACGACTGGGTGAACCGATTTCGATGATGTTTTTTTTATTTGAATGCTGATACTTTCCGATTGGTCCCATTTTAATTTGGTCCATTTCTGGCAAAGACATCCATGAGAAAACCATATAAGTCTTAAATTCCCTGCCCGCGTCTATATTTCCGAGATCATAATAACCCGTCAACCTTCTGGGCAAACTCACTCCATCGTAGGCCACGTCTCTGCCCTTGGCTAGTCTGTGGCCATGAGTAAGCCTATTTCAAATAAAAAAAAATGCATGTAACATGTGCACGACAAAATAGACGACTACCTCGATATCTCGCCAACCAGTTTCGATAATTACTTTTTAACAGACTTCAGAATTCTGAAGTCTGTTCGGGTCGGGCTCTGATGTTGGGGTCTTGGAGAAAACTGATGAAGTCTGTTACATTGCAGAAATAGCAGAAAAAGTTTTCGCTCTGCTCGACACCCAGTTATTGTCAGCACCAAAATTATCCACGCACATGAACGGGTCAAAAGCGAATGATCCTTTGCAGTATTTTTTACTAAGTTGTATAAGTATAAGATACTTTCAATTTTTATTTTATTCAGATAACACTTAGTTATTCACCTCTGTGCATTCTCCTTAAGTTCAGCTGTTTAGCCGACAAGTTTAAATTGGAGACCCATACGAGTAAATATTTAAACAGGAAACTACCTACGCTTAAGTCATTGTTCCTGAGTGACCGAAAACTTCTATTATACTTAGCTGAAAAGAAACAGTTCCCTGGAAAACTATGAAATATATAATTCAATATACTATTGAAATCTGGAAGTGGGTTCAGACGTTTTTCGTATGCACACAGGGTGCGCTCAATCAGGCCTCAAAGGACGAAAACGATGGCGGCGAGATCAAAGCACCCGCACTCGTTACCTGAGTTGCCTCACGTTAGGGCTATGTAACGTTTAATAATGTAAAGAAAAAAAAACTTCAAGAAGCTTGTCTTCAGCATCTCACTTGTATTATAGCGAAGACGCTGCTTTTCGTATTCAATACAATTCGATATTCGATGGGCGCAATGTGCACGACCGAGCGTGGTTTGAAGTGCTTACGGCGTAGCGAACCAAATGACACCAGCCCACCCCACAATACCTCCACCGCTTCATCTCGCAGTAGTTTTACCTGTCAGTTTTGCAACTGGGTGTGCCAATCCCGCATTGGCCTATACAACCATGAAAGACCGTGTGTCCTTTTCTGAAACTACTTGCATAGTTTTTTAATAGACTTCTTGGCCATTGATTGATGGCAAACAAGCACCCTGATCGTCCTGTAGTTTATGATCGCCTGCAACTCTGGAGCTGACGCATACGTGTTGCCGATTCTACAAAACAAAAGAATGTCGCCGATATCTCCCATCATCGACAAATAATTACATTTCTACCATTACATTAATTGCGAGTTACTCATTTATCCCTCGCCGTATCATATCATCATAAACATATAAGGATATCATTTTGTCAAATAATTTCAGTCGAAGATAACATGAATTTCGCCGATGTTCGGTGTCTTCTAAATGATTGCTACTACTTTGAAGGCTGCGTCGCACGTACAAACCTATAATTTACAACTTTTCTGCTTGTTTCTCTTGCCAACAAATATGATAGAAAAAGAGGAAGACAGCGAAATTTACTAGAAAAGTTATAAAACTCGACCTAGTTCTTGCGGCAAATTGCTTCCATTTTGCAATACGATGGCGTTGCCATATGCGAGGCATTATAAAGTCGGGGTGGAAATTTTAGCGAGTTATGACAGATACCCAATAACCCTGGAGGCGGCGACCGACCGGAACACTTGTGGAACACAAATCAAGCGGGAAAATAAAAACCCTAAAAAGAAAGCAGGAAGACATGCGTCTGCTAGATCGACTATAGTTCTAATGATAGATGTATGTATAAGCAACCGTGTTCAGAGAAATCTGAGAGCTGCAATTGCAGTTATGACTTTCTGTTCAATTACGATCAGCTGCAAAAAAATGAATAATTTTGAAACATGTGTGTCGAACATACGTTTTGAAATTTATCGATATCATTATTGGTGACTGTATTATTTGCTGCAGTATTACATACTCAACACAACTACAATTGTACATATCCTTTCCCTCAGCTTTTCAAGGAAACGCTCGAATTCATATTGCTGTCATAATTAACGTCAGTATCGATGGCACTGAAACTAATTGAGACATGAAAATAAATTCGGATGATATTAAATACGAAGTGAAAAAATATTTCGCTCCATCGGGCTTTCAACCGCGAGCACCGAAGTTTGTCAATTTCGGGGATTTGACTCTGTCACTCCAACGAAGCCGTAATTAGAGTGACAGAGAAGAATCCCCGAAATTTGCGAAATTTGTAGTTCACGGTAGGGTCAGCGGCCCAGCCCATTTCAATATATTCTGTATTTGTATTCGTAGTTAAGTAGCGAGTGTCACTCTAATAACACTGATGCGGAAATGTCTGTATTACTTACGGTGTAAAATATACAATGAGTTACCGAAATAACGATGCAAAAATAAAGACGCATTAGGAGATAAATGACCATAATCGTGAAGCTGGGTAAGCGGGTTGGTGATCGCAGTTGTGTCCACTATGATGACACTGCTACCCATCATGAATCTTCAATAAATGAATGGCGGTGTCGCACTACAATACCTTAGTCGACTCTTAAGACAGCCACGGAAAAAAACGGAGAGGTGACAGATGTATTTCTCTTAATGCCGCCACGCAGCGGTATAATAATTATACCGTAAAGTTGATTAGGTACAATTATTGTACCTATTTACATGTCGGAGACATGCTTCAGTTGCCGCAGACATGTACGACATGTCGAGTCGTCGAACGTCAGAATAGTGTTATTTATGATGATAATAGTCTTATTTGCAATGTTTACATTTAATTTGTTAAGAGTGATAAAATGTAGAAAACGATAAGCAATGTTTTGCTTGAGATGTTCTTTGCTTGGTCCATGCAGGTAGACATTAAACGTCATGTTGGGATCTACCCGCCGATGAAGGAGGTAGTTTGCGAGTTGACGGTATAAAAGGTCACTAGCGCAGTATTCAGGGATTCATTCTTGATTTAGAGTTGGAATAAAGCATTTCAGGGTTGAGTAAATGATGCATGGACGCAAGCTTATAACTCTCCAGTCGTTTTCTATCAGTATAGTTTATAGTGTTGTAAATAGTCTTGTTTTAAGTGTGTACTTGTTGTGATTATTTAAAGTTTGGAAAATGTAAGACCGTCTGAGTTTCTTGCTGGTTCTTCTCACGACAGAGGTTTATCATTTGTGAACCAGTATAATAAAAGATTGTAATTTACCTTGTGTTTAATTATGTGCGTCCATGCATAGTATACACCTTTGTAAGTAGATACGATCAGTAGCTAGGTCTAGGAATTAAAATATTCGCCTCCCCGTTTCTCGGCTGTCCCTCTGACATCAGAAAGTGGGATGTTGACTAATCGCCTACAATAAGTGGTGATGGTAAATGTACCACACGTAAATAATGAGGTTTGAAATCATCGACAGTCGGTAAGGTTGAACTATCGTTACTTTTTTATTTGGTGTAAGGTGTAAACTACTCGTATCTTTTAAAGCAAAGTCTGTTTCGAGACGTAATTTGAGATATCAAGTTAGTTTTTTTATGGAATTTCTATTGTTGCAATACGTGTGGGTAGGTACACCACCCACTTAAAAAAACAGTAATTTAAATAATTTCAAAGAATATCATGGCTCATACTTGTTACTTTTCTGATTTTGTGGTTTTGTTTTGTGGTCTACCAAAAATTGATTAGAGATTTCTTATGTCTGTTTTTTAAGTTTTCTATGCGTGTGAAATTTATGTTACAGAATGTTTCGTGATGATTTCGTTCGTGATGACACTGATGACTATGTTGTGGCAATGAAACGAGCTTAGGATGTTTCAATTTTAAGAACAACACGTTCATAGTAGCCAGAAATTCCGTTCAGCATGACTATGCTGTTGCGATGAAACTACCGCAAATTCTTGCAAAACGTCCAGGAAATGAAGGAGAATAAAGACTCCAGCTCTTCGGGAGTTGCTTTTGGAGCAACGGATGTACAAGGACAGGTTTCGTTCCAATTGTTTTAATGCAAAATTCGAAGCATTAATTTAAAGAAATAACAGTTTGACATTTCTATTTTTAGCGTGAAGTTTTTGTGTTTACAAAAACGTTTTAATCTTTGCGAGATTAACTTGGTTGTAGTAAAGTGAAGCCCATTATTATTTTAATACAAAGTTACCAAAGGATACCAATACCCTAACCTCAACTTTTTATTTTTGTGATCAGGTTAAGTTGAGAGCTCGCATGCAAATTATCTCTGTGATAAAACTGATACCGTACAATTTGATGATTACAGTTCAACATGGTGAATTGGAGCGAGCTGCCGACCTGCAAGTTATTGCTCTCATCATGTCCCCACGGCGCGGCAGAGGCTGATAGCTGGTGTCGCTGCTGCCTACCGTGAACACGTGGTGCAGCGCGTGGTGTAGACACGTTGTCAACCCGGTGAGGAGTTCACATTTTGTTGAGCTATTTGAGCCCTGAGCTAATGTTGTTGAGTCATCGAGGGCTTCTACCCTTTCGATTCTATAGAGTTAAAACTTGAGCAAGAAATGCAACATCAAAACTAAATTAGACAGCGATAACGTAAGGTTACGCAAGTTTATTAAAGACTTTATTAAAGTTTTGTTAAACGCATTGAGATGTATTTTAACAATTTCTGATATAGGATGACGATGATGATGATGATGATGGTGATGATGATGATGATGATGATGATGATGGTGGTGATGATGATGATGGTGATGATGATGATGATGGTAATGATGATGGTGGTGGTGATGATGATGATGGTGGAGATGATGGTGATGATGATGATTATGATGATGATGGTAGTTATGATGAAGATGGTGGTTATGATAATGATGGTGGTTATGATGATGATGGTGGTTATGATGATGATGGTTGTTATGATGATGATGATGGTTATGATGTTGATGATGGTTATTATGATGATGATGATGGTTATTGTGATGATGATGGTGGTTATGGTGATGATGATGATAATCATTTCTTATTATTTGGACCGTCAATAGTTTCAGTTTGACTACCTTAGTTCAATTAAAATGGTGGGTACTAGAATTAGTCATTATAGTTTGCAATCGTATAGTTTGCAATGGTGGAATGAAACTATTTACATTTTTGTTGGGTTCAGTTTTCTCGGACTACATACACCATTTATCATTCGTAGTCGTAGGTGTAAAATCGGATCTATTTTTCCGTCTCAGTGCGGCCACGACTGTGAGTGGCGTGCGTTTGATTTAATGGTGTAAGTGGTCAATGCATTTTGATTGTCCGACAGCCATGGAGGTGGTTGTTAAGACTCTATTGCTCGGTGTAGCATCTGGAGTATTGTAACTGCTGTGAGTACTGCAACCCATTTGTTGTTTTTGTTGAAGTGAAGTGTTTCATTTTTACTATTGTAGAACTATGTCGGTTACTAGCTAGTAAAGTAGTAAGTACATAGATAGACTTGCTGGTCTGTTTCAAATGTTAATGAAGTTGATTTTAATTCCCTTAGTTGATTAAATGAGTATCTAAAGAAAATATGATACTGCATTAAGGCATTTAATTTTCTATTAACTACTTTAAATGCGGAAAGGGTAATTGTTAAGTTTAATGAGTTCTTATGTCATTTGAGCTTTCAATGGACTGAGAGCAAGTTCGATGGATTGAGCGTGATCTAATAATCGCATCGGAAGTTCCGGAGCATGTAAAAGGTGCACGTGAACTGCTTTTTATGTGCAGTATACTCTTTGCGAGGAGTAGCACTTACGCGGCTGAAATGGTTAACTTCTGATGGGTTATTGGATCCTAACAAGCCCATGGACAGAAATTGAATCAGGTGCATGGTTATGGTGTAACCTGGTTGAGTAACTTAAGTTTTTGTTTGAGTCGAGGGATTGACTCTTTAGTTTAAATCATTTTGACTTTTAATTGGTAAAACATAACTTGGTTTTCAAGAAATGTAACTGAGTGATATTTGATGACGTGATGATAGATGTGAATTTTGGGTATACCGTTACGTTTTGGAGGTAAAAATGAGCCCCCTGCTCATGTTAATTGCCTAAAGACTGGCATGATTTTATTACATTGTCTTATCAAAATCCCAAACGTGATGACGAATGTTGTAAATCGTATGTTGGGCAAAGTAATTAGTTGGCTTCAGAGTATGCCCACAGTCAGTTTGGTGACTGTGGATGGTTTCCGTACAATCATGTGATGATTGTAGACAGTGTTCCTGCGTACCTAGCTGAGGTCGTGGATGAAGTGTGCCTACAGTATTATGGTGACTGTAGATGGTATTCCTACGTACCTCGCTGAGGTCGTAGATGAAGTGTTCCTACAGTATTAATGGTGACTGTAGATGGTATTCCTGCGTACCTTGCTAAGGTCGTGGATGATGATTTTGCCAACAATTTTGTTGAGAGTTATAGTGTTCTTGCAAACTTTACTTACTCAGATCAGTCAGTTAAACTCAGGTCAGTCAGTGACCGCGCTGACGGTTATAGATGTGTCCGTGTACTTTACTCGGATAGCGGGTGTTTTGTGACATGTTGATGACTGTAGATTGTTTTTCTGTGTACATTGCTGAGGTCATGGGCGATGAGTTTGCTTACAGTATTTCTGATAACTGTTGGTGGTATACCGTGCCTTGCTAAAGTGGTGGATGTGTATAGAGTCATGTGGACGATTGTAAGATGTTCCTACGATCCTCTAACAGGTTATAGAAGAGGAGTGTGAAATGATTGTGTGTAAAATTGTTTCAAATTTGATTTCGTAAAATGTAATAGTAGTCCTTTCTATCCTATTATGTATTGAGGTCAGAATGGGTCGACCGTACCAGAGGCGTGATCGTAGCCGTAGCCCGTTGTGTCTGCCTGTGAGTAGTCCGTGGGTACGCGGTGCGCGACAGGCTCTAGCGGAGGTCGCGTTTTAGAGACCGTAGTGTCATAGGGTTGAATCGGCGATCCCTTAGGGATGCGCGTAATGTTTGTAATTATGTGATAGTCAATATGCCATGAATGAGATTATATTCTTCCGCAAGTTTTCTGTAATGTTTTACGTAAAATGTGGCTAGGAAAGCCAGATGGTACTTGTTTGTTTTTGATTTTAAATTGGTGGAAATTAATTGACCACAAGTGAGCCTAAAATCAGTTGCAAAGATTAAAATGATTTTTCTTGAATTGAGATGATTTTACGTAGACAGATTAAGAAGTAATTTGGTCAGGAGTGACCGAGTGGTAACAAAGACTACTGGTGTACGTGTTTGTTTCAGATACAAGCGAGGACGCTTGTCTTGTCAGTATGGCCGTGTCGGAGACATGCTTCAGTTGCCGCAGACATGTACGACATGTCGAGTCGTCGAACGTCAGAATAGTGTTATTTATGATGATAATAGTCTTATTTGCAATGTTTACATTTAATTTGTTAAGAGTGATAAAATGTAGAAAACGATAAGCAATGTTTTGCTTGAGATGTTCTTTGCTTGGTCCATGCAGGTAGACATTAAACGTCATGTTGGGATCTACCCGCCGATGAAGGAGGTAGTTTGCGAGTTGACGGTATAAAAGGTCACTAGCGCAGTATTCAGGGATTCATTCTTGATTTAGAGTTGGAATAAAGCATTCCAGGGTTGAGTAAATGATGCATGGACGCAAGCTTATAACTCTCCAGTCGTTTTCTATCAGTATAGTTTATAGTGTTGTAAATAGTCTTGTTTTAAGTGTGTACTTGTTGTGATTATTTAAAGTTTGGAAAATGTAAGACCGTCTGAGTTTCTTGCTGGTTCTTCTCACGACAGAGGTTTATCATTTGTGAACCAGTATAATAAAAGATTGTAATTTACCTTGTGTTTAATTATGTGCGTCCATGCATAGTATACACCTTTGTAAGTAGATACGATCAGTAGCTAGGTCTAGGAATTAAATATTCGCCTCCCCGTTTCTCGGCTGTCCCTCTGACATACATATCATTATTTTCTTACTTCATTCGACTTTAAACTTACACATGGAAGCCATGGAAGGTATCTTTCATTAATGTAAGTACATACTTTCATATTAATCTAGGTAGGTTCATTTCCTCGTACAGATTCGCCTAATAGTTACAGTTCCATAGTCGTAAAAAATAAGTAGCCGATTTGACTTCAAACGCTTTTAAAATAAAACGTGATTCCTTTTACATTTTTCATTTCCAAGGGAGCAAGATAAAGGGGATTCCATTATTATAAAATTATTATGTATACAGGGTGTTTGGTCAGCGCTGTCGGAGCTTTTAATGGCTTAAACTACAATCAATTTCATTGATAAATTACAATGCAATATTTTTTTTGTGCCAACGATAATTAAATGGCGGCAATTTTAAAATTTCAAACAGACGAATACGGGTGCATGAGGTATTTCTAGAATGATACGTTTGTTATCGGTCATATCTTTACAAAAAATAATCTCGTCAGTGAGCTCATAAGATAAGCAAACTAATTAAGCTAATCATTCCAGTCAACTATTTCAACAACAAAGCCAAAAAAAATATTAAAAATGAAAAATAGTAATAAATTCACCTTCATTTTTCAATTAATTTTAATTTGCATGAAAACTAGGTCGTTAAGATAGGTTTTTGGTGTTGTTATTTGTTAACACCTACAGGATGTTAGCTAAAAAATAACACCATAATTACAATGATAAGTATCTTAAGTACTTTAGGAATTACAAGTGCTCAAACATGCACCAAACCAGCTGCATTTAGCGTTCCCGATGCAAAATCCATAAACAAATGAATGTCGGCAGTGTGCTGACTAGTGAAGTGGCCGCCTTCCATCCATCCAGTGGATGTTTGAGCACTTGTAATTCCTAAAGTACTTAAGGTATAGGTAACGGTAATTATGGTGTTAAATTTTAGCTAACGTCCTGTACTAACAAATAACAACACCAAAGACCTATCTTAACGAACGGCGAATTAGTTAGGTACTATTTTTCATTTTTAATATTTTTTTGGCCTTGTTGTTGCAATAGTTGCGTCAAATGACTAGCTTAATTAGTTTGCTTATCTAATGAGCTCTCTAACGAGATTTTTTTTTTGCAAAGATAGGACCGATAACAAATGTATAATTCCAGAAATACCACTTGCACCCGTATTAGTCTGTTAGCAATTTTAAAATTGCCGCCATTTAATTATCGTTGGCACAAAAAAATTGCATGGTAATTTATCGATGAAATTGATTGTAGTTTAAGCCCTCAAAAAGCTCCGACACCGCTGACCAAACACCCTGTATAATAATCTTTATTTTGTTCGACATGTAAGCATTACAAAAGATTAACGAACTAATAATCACCAAATTTAGAAGCCGACTTCAACCGATTTCTCCAAGATCCCGTCATCGGGCCCCGTGCCAACAACGGAAACATCTCGTGGTTGTACCCGTTCGAATATTTCGAAAATCGGTTCACGATTCTCGAAGATATAGACTACAGAAATATACATACAAAAAAACATTCGAATTGTGATCCTCCTCCTTTTTAGAAAGTAAGTTACTAAAACTAAATCAAAATGGGACATGGGTAGAGTGCCCATTACGTAGGCAGCTAACGAACCGCACATCAATTGTTCGTTGCCATAGCACATTGAAAATTAATTCTCAATTTGATACCATTATTCCCCAGGGCTTACAATCGAGAGGATAGTTAGGATCAAATTATGAAAATCTAGTATATACTATTAGGCTATTAATAACAAAGAGCAAATTACTACCCTGGGATCTAAATAATTACATCGCAAACCATGTTCATATACGAGTATTAAAGCAGCGAGGATATTGCCCTAATGCTGCTTCATGAAATGGATATGAAACATTGAAGGAAAGAAAAATGTAATTATAGACTTGGTCAATCCAAGAATCAATATAAATATACTTAAGTAATTTGTTGAAGCGCTGGCTGAATAGCCAGCATCATGCTGAGTAGACTGTATTTGTTTGTTTTCATTCTGTAAAGTGTAAGTGTCATGAATAAATGTTTTGAGTTTGAGTTTTGAGTTTGAGAACGTAATAGGAAATTTTCAGTTTCTTATATTGTGCTCACTCATACTAACGTAGTCGTAGGTATATCGTGGATGGAAATGGAAGACTTTCGACTGTTATTTTCTATTTTATTTCTTCTTTTTTATTCTTCTTGTAGTCGAAATGAACACCTACCTACTACTTAGCCTACGTAAAATTGAATTAAAAAAAAACATTATACGAGAGAAAGTACCTCCATTATTTCCATGTAGGTATGCTTATTTTTAGCTCGTCGATCTTTGATTTGAATTCCTGGATGATATTTTCCTTAATTTACAGTTACTCCAATAAGAGATTTCTGAAATCTGGTACGTAATACCTTTGCCTGTTTTGTGTGGAAAGGAACCCTTTTCATACCTATGTCAAAGTCACCTTTATCTGACGACATCAAGTGACCGAGTGCAAGATTGTGGTTAGGTGGATAGGTTTGATCAAGGACAAGATCAACCTAATTATATGCTGAACTGCATGCCTTAATAATTATATTATAACCTATATAATATAATCAAGTAGACTCATGTTCCACTTTCCCTGGAGCGAATTTGTGCATAGTACAGTAGAGGTTGTATAACAATCCTCTACATCACTGGTTGCTTTCGGATTAATTCTGTATTTAAATGTATGTATGACATAAAATGAACAGTAATAAATAAAATAGAAACTTGTATCAGTTACCACCAAGGCGCCGATTTATAAAAAATACCTACTTAAATGATTTCTTCTTCAAAGTCTACCCCTGAGTAGCACTGTACTGAGAAGTTTCATAAGTTGCGAAACTTGCATAGAGAATGTTCTCGGGAGTCATGCCTTATGAGTTATATTTATTGCCTCGCTTACTTATTTACGATATAAAATAGTACATTACGACACAAGTGCAAAAACATGAAAATCGACACGAGTTTAACGAGTTACGAATTTCGTTATTGCACTTGTCTCGTATGACGTTTTTTAGTGCAGTACAGATCGTGCCTTTTTTAGGCTCTAATGCGAGAAGTGTGTCATTTTACGTCAGGTCCAAAACTTCGGAGGACCATCTGCACTAAAAAACTTCGTATGAGACACGTGCAAAAACGAAATTCGTAACTCATGTCGATTTAAAACACCCTATCGGTCGTGTTTTAAAACATCGCCACTTGTTTCGAATTTCATGTGTTTCGCACTTGTGTCGTAATGTACTATTTTATTATGAATAATGAAGTTTAATCGAGTAACTAATTAACAGTCCGTTTGTATTTTGGAGAATAGCTCAAATTACGGTATCTGCTAAAACCAGGTGGTTAAATGGACTTCCCAAATCTATTGACACAAATTTGTCTAAATCCATTTATGAAAACTTTTATTACATAATACTACGCAATATGGTCGAAAAAGTCACAACATGAACGACACCGATCAACGGTGATACGGCGTGATTTGCCTTAAAAATGCGAAAGCGTGGATAGGTTTGAGGAGACCCAGCCAGGCTAGTCATCTGCCGCAAAACCTGAGGACGTGATTTGCATCCCAGTATTTTTTTTTTACAGGTATATGATTTTTTTTTCTAACGTAGTAATCACAATGCGATACGTGTGATGAAGAGTATTAGGTTATACAAAAATGGACGTGAAAATGTTAAAAATACGTTTCCCAATGTTGATTACAGGAAAAACAAAAATCCGGAATAAATCCTCATGTGGATTTCCGAATTTATTTTTTCGCTTGTTTTGTGCACGGTAGGTTTTACTTATAAAAGAAGTTGAAGAGTTGGAACCTGTTTCGGCTATTTTTATTAGCGGCTTCTGACTTAAAGCCACATTTATAGGTACAAAAGCATTGCGTAACCATTTGACATTAAAAATATAATTGGGTAGGTAGGTACAATTTTCGAAACACGTCCGCAGGGTTCCGTACCTCAAAAGGAAAAGATCACTCGCGTGTCTATCTGTCTGTCTATCCCTCTTTGACAGTCGATTCGCTCCGATTTTTAAATATAAAGGCTACTTTCGGGGAGTAAATAAAAAAATATTATAAATATCAAATGAAAGGGCTTAATATGAGGATTTTAATTTTTTTTTATAATTGTAAGATAAATAATATTGAAGTTATTACTAACCAATTACCTATATGAAAAAATAGGCGAAAAATTACGATTCCCCTAATCTCAGAAACTACTGGGCTTAACGTTATTTATTAACATTTTGAAAAAATACAGCAATGTCGACGGTAATTTTCTACATCAATATCAATATAATTATAAGTTATCAATTCACTGCAAACGAGACCCTCTAACGAATAGTACGAATACTATCATCGTTATTGGATTTCGTTTTTCATGCTTCTTGCTACCTATTTACGCTAAATAATGTGCTACGCACCGTATGTACTATTCGGCACTATTATGTCAAGCCCTTTAAGTACACATAAAAAAATCATATGAACGATTTTTACATCAATATAAAGCTACGTGCACAGAGCGGGTTTCTGCGGGCTTACTCAATATCATCCAGCATTAACTTCACTCACTTTATTATTCTTGATTCGTGAAAATTCTACAAAGAAAATTGATTACCATTTCATCGTAGGGGAGTCGAATTACTCAGCGGTTGGCATTTTCCTCGAAATGTGTTAAAATGCGGGTTTAATTCATTGTCAAAATATTTGTCTTCAGAATAAGTTTTATGTTTATTTTTCATTACATTATACTCATACGCTAGCAATTGAAAACTATAAAATGAACTGTATGTGACCTTAGGTAGCGGTATGTACACGTAAGTTTTTTAAGTCGAAGACTTACATTTTAAAATAAGAAAGTTCTAAATTAGACTAAAATTTTTCAATTACAATTTCTGATTACGAAGATAGCATAGCAAGCCAAGTGGCTCCTGGTCCCGCCTTTATAGTTTTTTGTGCATTGTGTCACTTTCGCACTTACGTACTTTAATACGGGACGGCAACACCAACAAACCATAAACTCGGGACCATTGTAAGTCTACAGTACTACAACTACATACTAAATCAGAAAATGGAAAAAGTGCTTATACTCATTTATTGAATATAGTTTTTGCTAAATGGGATTTACAGACAAAACACTTCTGAATAGATAAATAAAATATAGTAAAAGAAAATGTACCTCACTTTCTTTCGACTAATGCGTGCGCCATTTGTTCTGATAGCTCTCGAGTCCACTAACCCTGAGTTTTTAGGTTATAAGGTCCCCAATGAGCTGTTTTATAGGTCGTTAGCCGAGCGGCGGGAGATTAATGCAATCTGTAGTACCACCGTCTGCTGTTTGGGAGGAACTTACCACAGCACTTTACGGTGACAGTGAATTATTAGAGTGATTCTTGTTGTAATGGCGCCGAAGTTGTTAGGTCCCATTAGTATATGTTGTAATATAATGATTGTTTTAAATATTCGGTATATGTCGGCACCATCATTTGATTCAATTTTTCTAATCTTTCGACGCATGTCTTTGCGTCCTGTGTAAATATACCATCTAGATTTAAATCAATATCAATTAGAAAACCCATGCATTGTAGTTAAAACAACATACGTGCCAATAAAACGCTCGTCCGACAACTTCCATAGTCGTAATAACCTAAGCACACTGGCTTAGGGGGTTGGGATTCACTTGGAGGAACTACGTCGGTCGACCGGCTTAGCTAAGTTAATACCGGCTTATTCAACTTAACAGGTGATATTTAATCCGGTTTAGAGCAGCGTGATGCGGCACGGCAATGGTGACAAGTAATAGTCTGAAGGCCGAGTGTAGGTAATAACTTATGAAAGGAAATTAGCCGGTAGGCCGGTACAACACTAGCGCTAGCACCGGCATGTTACTTCACTACGGCGTCGGTCGAGCTGTCAAGAGAGGTTACACGGATATGTCGCGTTGCGGTTACCCTATCTTAAAATTACTGTGTGATTGCCTAGTTAACCGTTGAATAAATTATGTATGAAGTGATGAAGTGGTGTTTTTACCCTAACACTTATAAAAAACGTCTCGATCGCGTTTACGTTTTCATCGTCATTTGTATGAAATTGACGATGAAACGCGATCGAGACGTTTTTTATGAGTTATTACCTACACTCGGCCTTTTACTCTTTTACAGAAATTCACAAACATACTCGTAGTTAATTGTTTTGCAAAGTCTCATTGGTTCAAATTACTGTTTTGCGTGCTCCGAGAGTTCAATGGTGAATATATTTTATCATCATCGATTTGTGTTGATAAAAGGTTAAATCTTTTTGAAATGCAAATATATTTGTTACAAAACTTAGTACCTACTACAGAAATAGTTGTTTTTTTTGTGACGAAGGTAGACAACTGAGCACTCAGCGGACCTGATGGAAAGCGGGAACTGAGGCCCATGGACATAGTGACCAAAAAATATTGGGCTGCCTACCCTGAGGACTTAGATGGATTGCCTCTATGCCAGTAATTACACCGGCTATCTTACCCCCAAACCGAAACACAGTACTAACTATTTAGCGGCAGATTAACGGGTAAGACGGTGGTTGCTATCCGGGCGGACCCTG
Source organism: Thaumatotibia leucotreta (assembly GCA_025490895.1). NCBI lineage: Eukaryota > Metazoa > Arthropoda > Insecta > Lepidoptera > Tortricidae > Thaumatotibia > Thaumatotibia leucotreta. Next base: position 17,254 of record JALPQI010014075.1, read on the forward strand.
CACGAGGTCCTGCCACCAGCCAAATACGAATACGAATCCACTATCTGGCACGGTTTTGTTGGTTCGCGAATTCGACAATAAATCCAGCGGATATAAATGAAGTGGTTAAATCACGAAATGTTTTAAGCTGCCCGTGAAAGCTTTGGTCGACGTGACCGCTGAAAATAATTATTAGCAACATTGTAATTTAATGAGAATCGCGTTGAAAGCCCAATTTAATAAACTAAACGTGGGACTGAAACTAAATTGGAGTTATATTTATGACTTTTGTTTTATTTTATGGAAAATGATAGTTAAAATGGACATAGCCAAGGAAATGCAATTTAACGCGCTTAAGTAATATTGTAAAAAATAATATTTATGTAGGTAGACTACAATCCAAGTAAAGTAAATCACGGATTTTTCCTTCTACAATTTGTTCATTGCACAAGAGTACAGCCACAGCCTACTTTGAACTGTATACCACTTGTTGTGATCGTGATCCTATGTTATGTAAGTACCTAATCTTAAAGATATTTAAGGAAGGTTGCACGAAATCGTCAGGTGTTGTCGTTAATTTGTCTACAGGTTATATCGAAAATAGTGGTTACTCGTTTGCGGGCCCATTCATTGTAGTATTGAGAATTATAAGTATATGTCGGAGATATGAGTTACTAAATCTAGAAAACGATAAGCAATGTTTTGCTTGGAGTGGTCTTTGCTTGGTCCATGCAGGTTTGCAGGTAGATGATACCAACCTATGAACAGGTGGCTGGTGACCTGACAGTATAAAAGGTCACTACTGCAGTGTTCATCAATTCATTCCCGTGTTAGACATAGAACGATTCACTCTTGTCTTGTTATGTGAAGGGTTTACATTCTTACGAAGGAAGTTATTTCTATGGGGTATGCATCTATGCATGGACGCAAGCTTAGAACTCTCCATTCGTTTTCTACTACTGCGTAGATGCGTAGATACAATATTCTGAGTACGAGTAACGTGTGGCTAGGAGGCAGATAACTAAAATCTTACCCCTCTTAGATCGGCTGTCATTAGGGTTCCCGATATCAGCAAGTGGGATAAAGAATCAAGGCTCACGTAACAGTGAGTACTGGTTATGGCACATGTAAACGGTAAGGTTTAAAATCGACAACAGTTGGTAAGGTAATGATTGTTCACTATGTTTGCAGTTAAGTTTGATTTGAGTCGTGATTTAGAAAACTGCTTTGTTCTTTTTTTGTGATTACTGTTGTAAGAAAACGTGTGGGTAGGTATACTACCCTATTGAAAAAAAAAAGAAATAAAAACAGTAATTCTAGTGATTTCAAAGTACTTACTTACTTACTTAGTTGTGAAATACTAGCAGTACCAAAATATGGGCAGGTAGCCCTTTGTTTTGTTTTGTTTTCGAGTCTACCAAAAATTAATTTGTGATAGTGATAAACATTTTCAATCCATGCCTTGTATTAGGAGTATTATATTATTGTCATTAATACGACGGTAATTGTTTCCATAACGTTTATTGGCACAATTAATATAATTATCGATCAGAACACACAGGTAAGGTTACAACTTTATTAATCAACAGCGAGGTACTCACGTTAACACAGATGTCTGACAATTACAACTCTCAATAAATTCCAAATATCAACAAGCTCCACAACGTAATCATCAGTGACTGAACGACCACACTCTCCAACTCTCAATACAGGAATGCCCAACGGTCGTTTAGCCACTCAAGGTGGGGTAACCGGTCACGTGTCAGTCACGTGATCGGTCGTTACAAATACTTGAATTTTACATTATAAATCTAATTAATCTAATAAATGCATTGTGATTTCAATTATTTATATATAAATTACATTGTATCCTAACAGCTCGGCCATCCTGCTAGAGCAAGGCCCTTTGCTCACTTAACAATCTTAACATACTTAATTGTTAGACATTCTGTAAGTAATCCTTATAAATGATTTTAATTACATACATCAGTAACTTATACTAAAGTAACATGATAAAGTTTTTATATTATTACTAATTCAATTCACAGCATTTGATAGTAGCAATCATGATGACTGGACTAGAATCTAAGAATCACTCATACTCTCATTACCATCGCTGCCTGATTCGGAACTACTACCGTATTTATTATTAAAACATAACCATGATTTCAGCTTATCTACTGCTACTATGTTTTCATAACGTTTGCTGCCTTTTTTCCGCGTAAGAGGCGTATCTTCTACAACATAGCGATCGTTAGGGAGACATTTAGTAACCCTATATGGCCCTTGGTATTTAAAAACTAACTTTTTCGACTTACCATCACTTGGTGTGTCTCTTCTAACACTCACTAGGTCCCCAACGTTATACGTTATGCCTTTTATACGTTTCGAGTCGAAATTACGTTTATCTATTGCCTGTTGTGTTTCAATGCGTTTTCCTACCTCGCGCCTAACCTCTTCTAAGTCTTCAGGCGCAATGATGTCTAATGTTTCATCGATAACTTCGCTAAGGACATTTTCGGTATTGGTTTTAATACGGAAACCAAATACAAGCTCGGAAGGACTTTTCCCAGTAGTTTTATGTACTGTCGTATTGAGACCTAATTGTACATCCGGTATAAACTCGTCCCAACATCTGTCGTCCTTGCCGTGGCATTTTGTAGAGAGGGCATCCAAAATGGTCCTATTAAACCTCTCTACTTGGCCATTGGCACGTGGAGTTGCAACGGCATTTAATATGTGTTTAATACCGGACGTTTTTGTAAAGGTCTTGAAAGCGGCACTTGTAAACGACGTTCCTTGGTCTGTGATCAGCCTAACAGGCGTCCCAAAGTGACTTATGTGATCGCGAAATACCTTTACCGTCGTTGCTGTCTTGGTATTCCGGACAGGTTTTATGTTTATAAATTTCGTGAAACTATCTATAATAACTAAAAGGTAAGCATTACCTTTCTTGCTGCGAACAAAAGGACCCAGGTGATCAGCATGGATAGTATGGAACGGTATTTCGATCTTTTTTATAGGATGGAGTTCCCCATGCTGTTTCCCCGAGGTTCCTTTGTGATGAGCACATTCAACGCAAGCCTTAACATATTTTTTAATAAATCTCCTCATTTTCGGGAACCAGAAAGACTGCTTAATTCGCGTGAGAGTTTTCTCGAAACCGAAGTGACCGATATCGTCGTGGTTCATTTTCACTACTTGCCACCTAACACCTTTTGGCACTACCCATCGCATGCTATCCTCCGTATCGCCTAACAACCGGTAAACTTTATCATTCTTTAGCTTGTAGTTTTTAATGATGTCTACGATCTTTTCAGATTCGGGGTCACTTAATATCGATTTTATGCGAGCAATATCGTCGTCGTTAGACTGTACAGTTGATATCCAGTCTTCGGACCGATTTGTTAGTACCTCTAAAACGTGGTCTTCGGCAATAGCGTCGTCGACAGGATTCCGGCTCAACGCATCCGCGTGTGTCATTGCCATACCTGTACCGGGGCGATATTCGATTTCGCAGTCATACTCTTGGATCTGGACCCACCAGCGCGCGATACGTGGGATCAGATCTCGCTTCGTAAGAGTACTTCTGAGGGCATTACAATCTGTCAATATTTTAAACGGTATTCCCAGCAAATAGACACGAAACCGGTTCAAAGAAGCTATTACCGCGAGAGTCTCTAATTCAAATGAATGCAGACGTTGCTCCTCTGGGGTGGTCTTCCGGCTAAAGTAAGAGACAGGTTTAAATAGACCTTCATCGCTTTTCTGGAGTAGAATTCCAGCAACGCCATACTTACACGCGTCTGTATGCAGTTGAGTTTCGCGTTTTGGGTCGTACAGGGTAAGAATAGGTCTACATATCAGTTTTTCTTTTAGTGAGTTAAATGCGACATCTTGGTCCTTAGCCCATTTCCATTCGCTGTCCTTTTTCAGAAGGTCCGTCAGTGGTCTACATATTACAGCAAAATCACGTACGAACCTCCTGAAGAAGCTGGCTAAGCCGACGAATTGCCGTAATTCGTGGTGGTTTTTCGGAATAGGAAATTTTGCTACAGCGTCAATTTTTCGACTGCCTGGTTTTATCCCTTCACTACTAACTTCGAACCCCAAAAAATCAATATTTTCGAAAAAGAAATTGCATTTAGCCAATTTAAGGGTCAAACCACCTTTTCTTAATAATGCCAATACTTCTTCAAGTCTAGCTATACCTTCTTGAAATGTATGTGCAGGGATCAAGATGTCGTCCATATATACTAGTGCGAATTTAATTTTAGCTGCGGCGAGGATCTTATTAATTGTTCTTTGAAATACCGATGGGGCATTTACTAAACCAAACGGCATTCGCGTGTATTCGTATAACCCATCCGGAGTTACGAATGCAGTCTTGTCTTGAGACGTCGGGGAAATAGGAATTTGGTAGTATCCTGACGCTAGGTCAAGAGAAATGAAGAGTTGACTACCAGCCAACTGGTCTAATTGATCTTCTACGCGAGGTAAAGGGTAGTGATCCTTTTTGGTGCGCCGGTTTAGCGCGCGGTAGTCCACACACAATCTCTTTTCGCCAGTTTTCTTTTTGACGAGCACAATCGGGCTCGCGTATGGAGAGGTGGACTCCCTAACTATACCTGCATCCATCATTTCCCCTACCATGTCGCGAACTAGACTCCGTTCCGCTACGGACAAACGATATGGTCTGTATACAACCGGTTCAGAATTCTCTAACTCTATAACCATTTCCCCAGCCGTGGTCAGACCCAGATCGCTTAAACTCGACGAAAAACAATCTGTATATTTGTTAAGTAGGTTTTGTAGTTGCAGTTTTTGATCGTTCGTAATATTAGGGCCACACCGTATACTGTCATCGATGTGCGACTCATCAAACGAAACAGAAAGAACCTCTTTTGCACACGCAGTCGGAATGGCTCGTGTTAATAATGCGTCTTTATGAAAGTTTACACTTTGATCGCTCATGTTAAGTACTATTATTTGGCCTAGGCCGCCTTTGAAGGTGTACTCTCCGGGAAAAAGATAATATTCTTTGTTGACAACCCCTCTAAGTGACCCATTCGTATACAAACTGCCATAAAATTTACTACCAGTGCTAACCGGTATAGCTTTGATTTCACACGGAGCAATAGTTAAATCCTCTCGAATTTTCAAAAATACTCTAGTTGTTAGGTCTTTCTCGAAAAACAACTCTTGAGGAGTCTTCGTTATAGTAATTCCTGGCAGTTCAGTATATGAATGGCCTAATAAAATGGGATATTTCATGACATGATCCTCTACTATGTATACTTCAACATGTTCTCTTATGCCCTGGATGGTTATGTAAGCCATAGTTTTACCTATTGGTCTTACGTGACCACCCAGACCAACCATTGCAGGCATGTTGCCGGTCTCAACTGTTAACATCAGTTTATCCGATTCGCTTTTCTTCATAAGTGTACACTCACTGCCGAGGTCAGTAAAACACATAAGTTTCTTATCATTTACTAGTATTTCAAATACATATTTGGTATTCGTTTTATGGGACAAGTTCACCGTGGCAACCTGCTTCTCCTCTTTAGAAACCGAGGCTTTCTGATTTGTGTCGCTTGTAGCATTAAACCGACAGAATGCTGGGAGGTGGCCCAGTTTGCCACACAGGGAACACTTATTAATCGTCTTTTTGCATAAGAAACTTTTGTGTCCTTCCTCGTTACAATTGTGACATACGATTTTAGTCAACGGTTGTGATCTTACAGCAGTAGAATTTCCTAGCTGTCTTCTGTCTTGTCTTTGTTTATCCGACCGTCCTCCTAGTTCTTTAGCTATCCCTACCTTAACAGTTTTTAAATATTTCAGGACCTCTTCAGGTTCACGAAAGCGGGCAGCTTGGGCACCTACGCGTACAGCACGATCTTCTACCCCATTTAAAAGACAGTCAACAGCTTTTCGACCTTTGATCTCACATCTGTTTAATAAGTTGACTTTACTATAATAATAATGCTCGAGGGATTCTCCATACCGAGCCTTCTTAGCCAGCATGGTTGTTAAAAGCTCTGCATAGTCCTCGCGGCACGGGAAGGATTCTATAAGTTTCCTTTTCCATTCGGGCCATGAATAGAGCACTGTGCTGAGACCGTGGTACCAAGATTTGGCAAGACCTGTAAGTTTGGGAAGCGCAAAGTGTATAGTCTCTTTCTCGGTCCACCCATAGATCTCAGCACACTCCTCTACTTGAGTAAGCCACGTAAGAATGGTTTGATCTTTTGATATTGGGTCGAATTCAGGTAAAACATTATTTAGCGACAACTTAGATGTAGGTTGACCTTTCATTTCCTTTAATATATCTAAAAATTTACTTATAACATTATCGCTAGAATTAGGAACCGTATTTGCTATATCATCGCCGCGCCGATGATTAAGACGATTGTCACGTCGGTGCTTAAGATTACGTTTAGAAAAGTCTCGGACATATTCGACGCTTGGAGAGCGAGAGTACAACTTTCTGTGTTTAGTTACATAATAGTCTTCATCAGAGCTACTACTATAATAGTAATGTCTCTTCCTCTCCATGCGTCGGTATCGTTTTGGACTCACTTGATGACGTAAGCGGTTATCCTTACAATGGTCGGGTGACGAGCTCCGTGATCTCCGCTTCTTCGACCTGGTCGGGACGTCCACATGGCGCGACCTACTCCGGTTGCGAGGGACGTGTCTTGAGGGCCCCGCCCCGCGGTAATCTCTAACAGATTCACTCCGCGAGCGCCTTCGGCGAGGGGTTCTTGCAATGTGATCACTCACGTTTAAGATCCGCGAACGCGAAACTCTCTCTCGTCTTAATTCGCCATTCTGCTCATTAGGGTCATGCAACAAGCGTTTGCGGCTTTGCCTCACTTTCAGGCTCCCTTCCGCTCCCCCACTTGGCATGATAGGTGACTTAGGTATCGGGCGTTTCCGAATCTCACATTCGTCATCGCCCTTCTCATTATCAAAACGGTCCGCGTCGCTCTCTACTACGCGACCGGTATCAGTATCCTCATCATCATACGTATCCATCACTGAAACTTATAATTGTAGGGGTTAATTACGTATCGATGTAAGTGCACATTATCCTTGCAGATGAATTTGGTACGAAGTAAAACTAAGTAGACTCCGCTATTTATATATATATTTTTAAAGCAATTAGATTGCAATATAATTTTGGTTCTGTCGGCCCTTTTAAAATAAAAGATACATCCACTTTTACCTATTACTCTAGTTGGAATAGATTTAATTAAACTACGTTTTCTTCAGTTTTCTTTGTCTGGGGTTATTGTATTTTCAATTTAGAGTGATTTTATTTCATATCATATCTTATCATATGTTATCATGTCTTATCATATGTTATCATATCTTATCATATATTATCATATGTTATCATATGTTATCATATCTTATCATATCTCATCATATGTTATCATATGTTATCATATCTCATCATATCTTATCATATCTTATCATACCTCATCATATCTTATCATACCTCATCATATCTTATCATACATCATAATATCTTATTATACCTTATCATATCCTATCATATCTTATCATGTCATATCATACCATGCCATATCATATGATATAGTGTCATATCGTATCAAAATTATTGTATTTTTAATTTAGAATGATTTTATTTTATATCATATCTTATCATACCTTATCATATCATATCTTATCATATCTTATCATGTCATATCATACCCTACAATATCATGTGATATCGTATCACATCGTACCATATCATATCTTAACATATTATATCGTATTTACTCTACTCCAATTCCTTTTTATTCAATGCAATTAAATTTATTTTTATCAGTTGTAATCAAATTTTTTTTATTTTTTTACGTGATGTGGGTCAGTCATTCGAAACATAAAATTAATGATATTATTTTAACAGAAGTAAGTACTCGTTACAAAAAAAACAGTGCACATAAAATTTCCTTTCTGTACCCCCAAAGTAAACTCGATAACAAGATAGGAAAAAAAAAGAGAATATGCGTTATTAATTGGATAATAATATTCGTTGTGCCGTATCAGTTAATTCGATTTTGTGGGCGGGACAAACGAGTGATTTTTTTTTTAAATACTCGCCTATCCGCACTTCTGAGATATTAGGAGTATTATATTATTGTCATTAATACGACGGTAATTGTTTCCATAACGTTTATTGGCACAATTAATATAATTATCGATCAGAACACACAGGTAAGGTTACAACTTTATTAATCAACAGCGAGGTACTCACGTTAACACAGATGTCTGACAATTACAACTCTCAATAAATTCCAAATATCAACAAGCTCCACAACGTAATCATCAGTGACTGAACGACCACACTCTCCAACTCTCAATACAGGAATGCCCAACGGTCGTTTAGCCACTCAAGGTGGGGTAACCGGTCACGTGTCAGTCACGTGATCGGTCGTTACAAATACTTGAATTTTACATTATAAATCTAATTAATCTAATAAATGCATTGTGATTTCAATTATTTATATATAAATTACATTGTATCCTAACACTTGTGTTAAAAGTTTTCTATGCGTGTGGAATTACCGTTCAACTTCAAGATCAACAAGCTCACTGTCATAGTAGTCTACAGTTTCATCCATGATGAATATGCTGTGACGATGAAACGAGCGCAATTTATTGCGATACCTATGTCCAAGAAATTAAGAATTGAAGACGCCAACTCTATGGTTATTTTGGAGCAACGGAAATTAAAGGACAGGTTTCTTTCCAATTGTTTTAATGAAAAATTAGAAGCAGTAGTTGAAAGAACTAACGGTTGACATTTCTGTTTGTAACGTTAAGTTTTTGTGTTCTTAATACGTTTTATTATTTGCGAGATTAATTTGATTATAGTAAAGTGAAGCACAATCTTATTTTGATGTCGAGTATAAGATGAGGTCAGTGTCTAACCTCAAACTTTAGGTACTTAGTGTTATGATTAGGTCTAGCATTCCAATTATCTCAACATCTGTTCAAAACTGCTTATTGCTAGTCTACTTGAAAAAAAAAGGAAATCAGTCGGCTTTGACTTTACTTTTTATTTTATTTTATTTATATTTATTTATTATACAATAAGGATACAAATAGTTATTGTACATTGCTTCACAAAACTATTTTATATAGTTTGACTGTGAAGGCACTTCAGTCTCAACCTATTACACAAATAATACTGATACAAAATATATATCTACATTTCTCCGTTTAGTTGTCTTATGTGTATTACTTCGGCGTCCCATAAAGTCTGTTGAACTATTTTATAGGACGTCGAAGAAATGCTTTTTTAGTTGTTTTTTGAAAGCCGCTTTTTTAGGCGTACTGACAATGTCCGCGGGCAAGGAGTTTAACAAATATGGTATTCGTTTCTTGAGTGTCCTATCTCCATAGAAATTGGACACTCTAGGTACCTCGTATTTGCCCGCGGATATTGTCCTAGTAGCGTGCTTATGTTGAACCAAGTTTAGATGGTCCAGATTGCCATGATTATTCACTGCTAATAGATATTTAAACTTTGATCTAATGGGTAAGATTTTACATATTTTAAATAAGTTATTGTGATTATTTTTTATTTTGGTTTTTGTTTTATTATCTATGAGTAATTTGAGAAATCGGATTTGTAATGATTCTAGTTTATCTAAATTAGTTTTAAATGTTAGCCCATAGCAATCTAGACCATAGCTAAAAATGGTGTCAACTAGGGACATATACATACATTTTAACGTACTCGCAGGAACTTTGAATCTTAAATGATAGAATTTACATAAAATTATTTTTAACTTATTGCATACGTAGTCTACATGTGTAGACCAGTTAAAATTTTCATCAATTTTCATTCCTAGATAAGTGACACTACTACTTTTTTGAATGGGCTGACAGTTACAGTGTTGGATGTTATCATGCAGGCAGGTAAAAGAGTGAACCAAAATAGGCTCTAGAGAGGTTTTGGGGATCAAGTAGGGAGAATGAATTAACATTAATTTAGTTTTAGTGGCGTTCAATACGATACCATTATCGTGGGACCATTTAACAACCGCGTCGACGTCCTCCTGTACAAGTTTACAAGCCTGCGCGAGATCGGTGCCGGCGCGCAGCACGCACAGGTCATCCGCGAACATGTGTGCCGAGCAGTGGCGCAGGACGCCACACAGGCTGTTCACGTGCATAAGGTAGCACAGGGGTCCGCAACCGGCGCCCTGCGGCACCCCCCACCGGGCTTCCTGCGCGTCCCCGAGCGCCGACCCGACCTTCACGCGATAGGACCGCGCAGTGAGGTAGTCGCGGAACCATTGGTTCAGCGGCCGGCTCACCCCGCACTCCTCCATGGCTTGTAGAAGCGTCTCAATTTCGAGTGTGTCGAACGCTTTCGTAAAATCGAAAAATATAGCTATTACGAACTGTTTTTCGGCTAAGTAATTGTTGATCTCGTCGGTGAATACTGATAATAATGTGTTAGTGCTCTTATGTTTGTTTTTGTGATAAAAATGATATCGTACAATTTGATGATTACAGTTCACCATGTTGAACCAGAGCAACCTGCCGGCATCATGGGTGTTGCTGTCATCACGTCCCGACGGCGTGGCAGAAGAAGACTGGTGTCGCTGCTGCCTTCCGTGAACACGTGGTGTGTCCACACCATTACAACAGATGCGTTGTTGATCCGGTGAGAAGTTCACATTTTGTTGGGCTATTTGAGCCCTGAGCTAGTGAAACTAATGTTGTAGTAGTCATCGAGGGCTTATCTTTTTGAGTTTATCAAATTGAAAATGCCGATGATGATGATGAAGGTCATGATGAAGGTCATGATGAAGGTCATGATGAAGGTCATGATGAAGGTCATGATGAAGGTCATGGTGAAGGTCATGGTGAAGGTCATGGTGAAGGTCATGATGATGGTCATGATGATGGTCATGATGATGGTCATGATGGTGGTCATGATGGTGGTCATGATGGTGGTCATGATGGTGGTCATGATGGTGGTCATGATGGTGGTCATGATGGTGGTCATGATGGTGGTCATGATGGTGGTCATGATGGTGGTCATGATGACGGTTATGATATTGGTGGTGATAGTCATTTCTCATTATTTGGGCTGTCCATAGTTTCAATTTGACTACTTTAGTTTAATTAAAGTTGTGGATTATAATTATTGGAATTAGATCGTAGAATGAAACATTTTACATTCAGTTTGGTTACCTTTTCTCGGACTGCATACACCATTTTATCATTTGTAATCGTAGGTGTAAAATCGGATCTATTTTTCCGTCTCCGTGCGGCCACGATTGTGGGTGGCATGCGTTTGATTTGATGATGTAATCGGTCGATGTGTTTTTGGTTTGGTTACCGGATGGAGGTAGACCAATTTTGTTGTTGCTGGATGGAATCAACTGTGGTTTTGGTTGCCGGATGGAGGTAGACCAACTTTAGAGTACTGTAACCCATTTGTTGGTTTGTTGAAGTGTTTCATTTGACTATTGTAGAACTATATCTGTTACTGGCTAGTAAAGTAGCTGGCTATTCGAATGTTAATGAAGTTGATTTTAATTCCCTGGGTTGATTAAACGAGTACCTAAATAATTTTTAAATTTAATGAATTCAAATCATCACTCATGTGAGCTTTCAATGGACCGAGAGCAAGTCCGAGGGATTGAGCGTGATCTAATAATCGCATCGGAAGTTCCGAAGCATGTAAAAGGTGCACGTGGACTTCTTTTTATGTGCAGTATACTCTTTGCGAGGAGTAGCACTTACGCGGCTGAGATGGTTCTAACTTCTGATAGGTTATTGGATCCTAACAATCCGATGGACAAAAATGAAATCTGGTGGTTATGGTGTAACCTGGTTGAGTGATTTACGTTTTTGTTTGAGTCGAGAGGTTGACTCATTTGAATCATTCATTAATTGAGATCATTTTGGTAATGCCAAAAAAAAAAAAAAAAGTTATTGTTGTTAAACGGGATGAAGTGACTGTCACAATGTGAGTTTACGATGGACATAAACGTGACTTGGGTTCCTTAATTTTGATTTTACTGGTAACTAAAACTGAGCTGGTGGCACTATCAAAATTGTCTAACAAATTGAAGTTCATGATGACTGAATACAGATAACATTTTGTTGTTAATTAAAATGCTAGAAAGGCAAGTACCAATTGAAGTAGATGAAGATTGTTGTGGTATGAAGGATGAGGTTCTCAGTTCGGTTGGTCGACCGTACCAGAGGCTTGATCGTAGCCGTAGCCCGTTAGAAGTCGGTGTCTACCTTTGAGTAGTCCGTGGGTACGCGGTGCGCGATAAGCTCTGGCGGAGGTCGGGTCTTGTAGAGACCGTAGAGTCATAGGGTTGACTCGGCGATCCCTTGGGGATGCGCGTAGTGTGGTTATGCGATAACCAATAGGCCACGAATGAGAGACCTGCTTCCGAAAGTTTGCCGTCATGTGTTTTACGTAAAAGGTGGCTATGAAAGCCAGGTGGTACTTGTCTGGTCTTGCATTTAAATTGGTGGTAATGAATTGACTTTAAGTGATCCTAAATTCAGTTGCAAAGAATAAAATTATTTTCCTTGAGTTGGGTTGATTTTACGTAGACAGATAATTTGGTCAGGAGTAACCGAGTGGTGACAAAGATTACTGATGTACGTGTTTGTTTCAGATACAAGCGAGGACGCTTGTCTTGTCAGTATGGCCGTGTCGGAGATATGAGTTACTAAATCTAGAAAACGATAAGCAATGTTTTGCTTGGAGTGGTCTTTGCTTGGTCCATGCAAGTTTGCAGGTAGATGATACCAACCTATGAACAGGTGGCTGGTGACCTGACAGTATAAAAGGTCACTACTGCAGTGTTCATCAATTCATTCCCGTGTTAGACATAGAACGATTCACTCTTGTCTTGTTATGTGAAGGGTTTACATTCTTACGAAGGAAGTTATTTCTATGGGGTATGCATCTATGCATGGACGCAAGCTTAGAACTCTCCATTCGTTTTCTACTACTGCGTAGATGCGTAGATACAATATTCTGAGTACGAGTAACGTGTGGCTAGGAGGCAGATAACTAAAATCTTACCCCTCTTAGATCGGCTGTCATTAGGGTTCCCGATATATATAAAAAAATCGGCCAGTTGCGAGTCGAACTCGCGCGCGATGGGTTCCGTACCATTATCAATTTATCATTAAAAAAGTACAGTTAAATCAACCTACCTCAAAAACTATAAGAGATAATTTAATCAAACCAAAAATCGTTGATAGAGTTTATTAATGTGCGTAACATACAGGGTGATTCTTAAGTCATGAGCAGGAGTCAACAGGGTACTAGGGAAGGTCACGCTGAGCAACTTTTACTTCGGAGACAACCAAGAAATTGCATAAAAAATCTCTTAATTATGAGTTAATTCATACTTAACTATCAATTAAGGATCAATTAACTCATAATTAAGAGTTTTTTTGGTGATTTCTTGGTTGTCGCCGTAGTGAAAGTCTGTCAGCATGACCGTCCGTAGTAGCCTGTTCACTCCTGCTCATGACTCATGAATCACCCTGTATATTTTTTTTTATAGAATTTTATATCGCGTAGTTAAAAAAATAGAGGGGGGGACACATTTTTCAGACTTTGAAAGCTGATATCTCGAAAACGATTTGTTAAATGAATAAAAATTTTCAATAAAAATGAGATTTATGAACCTTCATATCATTTTCAAAGACCTTTATATTGATACCCCACACGCTTATATACAACAATTTTTTTTTTGTCCCTCAGTTACATGTATGGAGGGCCCCCACCCCAATGGTTTATTTTACAATATAGTATCATAATCCTGTAGAGGTTCATACAACACATATCCTTACCAAATTTCATTACTGTAGCATTTATAGTTTCCGAGTAAATCGGCTGTGACAGACGGACAGACGGACATGACGAATCTATGTATAAGGGTTCCGTTTTTAGGGTTCCGTAGCCAAATTGGCAAAAACGGAACCCTTATAGATTCGTCATGACCGTCTGTCCGTCTGTCCGTCTGTCACAGCCGATTTACTCGGAAACTATAAATGCTACAGTAACGAAATTTGGTAAGGATATGTGTTGTATGAACCGCTACAGGATTATGATACTAAATTGTAAAAAAAAACATTGGGGTGGGGGCCCTCCATACATGTAACTGAGGGATAGAAATTTTTTTTTAGTTGTATATGAGCGTGTGGGGTATCAATAAAAAGGTCTTTGAAAATGATATGAAGTTTTATAAATCTTATTTTAATTTAAGCAAATCGTTTTCGAGATATCAGCTCTCAAAGTCTGTAAAATGTGTCCCCCCCCCCTCTATTTTTTAAACTACGCGATATAAAATTCCAAAAAAAAATATATGTTATGCACATTAAAAAACTCTATCAACGATTTTTGGTTTGATTAAATTATCTCCTATAGTTTTTGAGGTAGGTTGATTTAACTGTATTTTTTAAATAATAAATTGATAATAGTACGGAACCCTTTGCGCGCGAGTCCGACTCGCACTTGGCCGGTTTTATTTTTGCCATTTTGGCTACGGAACCCTAAAAAGACAAAAAATACATTTTCTATGGAGGGTTGGCTTTCTTGGACGAGCGACTTGACACAAAATTTTCATCTCATGCTCATTTTTTCCTATTTTCTCCAATTTTTCGGATCACACCACTATTTTCGTTACAATCTATATAGCTTATTGTTTGGAACATATCGATGTGTCTACTGTGTTTGATGCAACTGGTCATAAGCCGACATACACTCCGTTTGATTAAAAAAAAACATTCGGAACACGCGAAGGTAATACTGTTGCCCTGCATTTTCGTGTGTCACCGGCGATTGTAGCCATTTTCAATCCCATTCATCAAGTTCAACCCAAACTGTTTTTTTTGTGATTATTATAAATTATAGAACCCATGAACGCCATCTAACTAAACATATTCAATATAATTAAAAACACAGCTTATGTACAGTCGACGTCGAAGATATCGTTACGGTTTAGGTGCCAAAAATATATTTACACGACTTTATTGCCTTGACATTAAGGTTGTGTAAATATACAGTGTGTAAATCTAATACGGGCGATCAATTAAACCAGGCATGGGATTCATTAGTGTAATCATGGATTACAAGGTTTTTATTAAATTACTCTTAATTTAGACCCCACAGAATTTTTTTAAGATTATCGGAGCAGCAATGTAGGTACGAACATTTGTTATTGTTGATATGGCAGTTATGTCATCTGCTTTTGAAATTAGCTGTCAACGAGTGCTTAACTCGCGTATGTTGCTCTACATTGCGCGCCGAATTATTTTGTATGGAAAATTTTGTTGCTCTAATTTTAAGTAAAAGTTATTTGAATGTACTTATTATGTCGTAAACTAACACCCGTTAAGAGCTTCGCCCGTATTAGACTTACACCCTGTATTTTTGGCATTTAAACTGTAACGATATCTTTGATGTCGACTGTACAACCTCAAAATCTTGTTACAGTACGCGCATCGCTAAAGAATGAAAAATGCAAACACGACTAGAAAGATACAAAGAAATTCTCGAGTTATGTCTGAATCGTGCGCAGCTGTGTTGGTCCCGCGGGACTCCGGCATGCAGATGAAGAAACATGTCGCCCTGGCAGTATTAAGTGTACAGTCTGCTTTATTTCCCGTATGTTACAACAATGGCAGAAGCGGATAACTAAAATGAGGACCACGATACGATTTATAATAGAGGTAATGAAACAAGTGGTGTAGATAGGAGAAAACGTAGCGTTGAAAATTTTCCAGAAAAATCCCGTTTCCTTTCAATTGGCTTAAATATATGTATTATCATCAATCAAATCCGTATTTTTTTTTATTCCGCCGTGTTGTATTCGAAAATCTATTCACAAATTATTACTTTCGGCGGTTTTAACGAGGTCCCTAATAAATCAGATCACGGAACAGTCTATTCTAATATTCTGTCTGTTTTTTTGTTTACAGGTAGGTTTTGGTAGGTAAACAAAAAAACAGTCAAAATAACAAATGTAATTATTTTGCTTTCTTGCGCTATTTTTACACGAAGATAAAACATAATTCATAATCATGTCCATACAAGGTTATTATTATCAAACAATTGTATTAACGGTAAACAACAATTTTGATCCCGTAAAATGTTACCGAAACCAGATAATGGTTCAATGAAAGCGCACAAGACACATTGTTTCAACTTTTCAAAGATCGGTTGTAAAATTGGC
>JALPQI010014076.1:0-33099 GCA_025490895.1 Thaumatotibia leucotreta
TAACATTTGGTACAGCAATTTAACTACACATAAAAACCCTATTTCTACTCGTACATACGGTTAGAAAATTGCAGAATAATATAGGTATTGTAGCGTGCTTTATGTTCACATTTCGTATTCGTAAAATTCCTTTGACCTACAAATTTCTTTGGCAGTGCTATAGTTCTCCATTTAAATTATCATACAGATCTAACGTTTTGTTTTCTTCCGTAGGTTGGTAACAAAGTGACCCACTTGGTTCAGCCAATGTTTTGGCTTTTATGGGAGTGTATTCGATTTTTACCCAGGACTCAGGAGGATAAGTAATGAAGAAGACAAATAAAATACAAAATATGCTTTCATTTTACATTCCAAATTTCATCCCATAATTTTAACCCGTAATAAGGCAGGGGGGCTTAGTAATTTTAACCATATCTAGCTGTCTTAATAAATATGGCACACTGTCGTTTTGTGTTCACATGGTAATTCAACTTCTTTTTAAAATAGGCTTTGAAATGTTGGCTCTTATCATTTTAAGTTCTTTACAAGAAAATGTTGTCATTTCTATGTTAGGTTAAGAGAAAAAGAAAAGTTTTTAGGTATTTACGTGTTTTTAAGAAAATCCTAGTTGTGGCAGCCATATTAAGCAAAATGGCGTACAAACATTACGGAGGTATATAATGTTTTTATTAGGAATTATTTTAAATAAATAAATTAAATAACAAAAAGGTTGTGGAAACCTGAAAACTTTATTTGACAGATTTGACAATAACGCATCTGTCGTAGTTTCGTTGGCCTCGAACTCCAATTACTGGTATAGTCAATGTCAAGAAAATTCAAATACCGTTGTCATGTGATCATGTGTTCTTAATAAACTCTTTTCCATAGCTCCACACATCCTGGAAAGCCATCAGCGACAAGCTATCCAAGTGGCCCGAGGTCCTCCTGTCGCAGGCCCCTGATAGTGGCCCGCACGTCACCGTGGCGTTCTCCGCGCTGTGTCGCCATGCGGCGCTCACTGGAGACTCCACTCTGGTTGTTCCGCACAAGGTCAGTCAAGGATGTTGTAGCTTGTAACATTGTATTGTATTGTAAGTCCACACTGAACGTGCAGAGTCGCGAGATTACCGCGCGAGCCATCTCAGTTAGTGTGGACGTGCCTCACCCAGGATGAAAGTACGAGCGGCCCATACGATACGCGGTACGCGAAGAAATTGTGCTGCTCATTCAGTGTGGTCATAGCTATTCAGTGTGAACCTGAATTATAAAACATGCTGCATTAAGGTACAACAGATGAATTTAAAATGAAAATAAGAAGTGGTATCTTAAATGTCTAATATGTGAAATAGAAATAACTTTATTCGTAACATACACATACACAAAAAACCACAATATATAGCAACGAAAAATAATTTTACAAATAAAAGCGCGTATGCTACGAAATGGCCTCATCTTATATTGTATGTATGAAATTAAAAAAATAACAGTAAGTTAGCCCCTAATTTTTGTTTATAATAATTGAAAAAAAGTCAAATATGGTTTACTTATCAAATAACAAAATGAAAGGGTGCCCCATAGAAAACTGGCTCCTTTATTGGTTCGAACATCCTACAAAATTGCAAAAATAAGAAGCACCCTACCATTTATACATTATTCGTATATTTATACATTATTCGTCTCAGTGACTGTTATAAAGACTAAGTAACGGCGAGAGTTACGCATACTACATGTATGATAGACTATTGTGTAAGCATCATAAGCTAGTAGTATGCATAGAAAGTTAGAGCATCATTTATAAACATGTACCTTTTCAGGCTAAAATGCTGGAAAGCTTCACAAAAAGCTTAATCAGCGTGAAAGCCCGGCCCAACGCCGCCTATATCGCGGGCTGCACCGACCTACTGCACCTACTTAACCGCACTGAAGTCCACGAGACTCTCCTCCCGGCTTTACATAAAGCGATGCTGAGAAGCCCGGAGACCATCATAGAGGCTGTCGGGGAAGTCTTCGCTAACTTAAATGTGGATTTGGATGGCATAGCTGTTGATATTGGAAAGAATTTGATAGGTGAGTAGTTTTAATAAGATTTTTGTCTAGTGTTAAATAATATAATACCAAAGGCTAGAGAGAGTGAGTATCCCTGCTTACATCACATGCTAATCGACTTGGACTTTCGACCCTAGGTGTTGTATTTCTATAATAACTTAAAGGTCTTAAAGTAATCAATTAATACACCAAGGATATATATATATATATACACCGACGTTTATTATCATAGACAAGACACCGATCTGACAGAGTATCAAAATGGCGGGTCATCGCAATGTTGCGCCACTTAATATCTAATACAACACTAGGGACGGAAGAACAACTTTCGAAATGAAAAATTACTTTCTACGCTAGGAATAGAAGAGGAACTTTCGACCCGCCTAAGAACTAAAATCGAACTTTCCGATCAGGAGAAATTAACCATATCTTTTATTTAACAGTGAACGTGCACTCAAAAGACGAGTGGGTCCGTGGCGAAGCCCTCCGCGCTTTAGAGCGACTCGCACGTCGCTGCTCGGACCCTAAAGCGGCTGAAGATTTGCTGAACCATGCTTTTGCCGAGTACCACGGGGCCAGTGGCAAGCTGACGTCTAGTGAGGATAAAATCGCCGTGCTTAATGTGAGTACGACTTTACAGACATGTCTTATTCTGTGCTAGGGAGAAACGGTATTAACTTGCCAGCAGCGAGCGGAAAAACATAGAAGGCGAACTAGCTCCGAAAAGTGACGCCTTAAAACCGAATATATCGGGCATCGAGATATGACACAGTACCGTTAGTATACAAATGGCCGAAATGTCGCGCTGTCTTACTGACAGCTTACGCCGTAAAATGGCACAAGCACCAGAAAAAAGATTGAATCACATTTCACAAGAAATAGTCTCACTACATTTTATTTTAAAATTGTTTTGGGGTAATTTTATATGGGGATGGTATTATGCCAACTTTTGTTCTGCCACGCCCATGCATCCTAGCACGTATCATTATTTAAATGTAACACCTACGGACCTACGCTGGGCCAGTAGGTATTACAATTTCGACAGCTCGTAAAATCAAACGTACGTAGTAAATACCACGTTTAAAAAAAAACTCTTGCAAATCATCGTAATACCTTATGATTGGCTTGCTTTTGCATTGAGGATAAAATAACATAAAACATGCCGTGTAGTTTCAGTTGTAACAGAAATCGTTTTCTTTTTAATTAAAATTTTGGTGAATATGTTTTTTTGTCATCAGTTATGGAAAATCGGTGCAAAAGGATTTTCTGAATTAAAACCGGTAAAAGTGTTGTTTTAATTAATTGAGTACAAGTGGTAGAACATAGAAAGTAGAAACATATCAGAACAACCCGAGGAGGTATTATTTGAGATTCTACACCTGAATTTAAGAGTAGATACGTCCGCATATATGCAGGTTATGGAGACGAAATCTTGGATACTAAATAGCAAGGTTGCGCTTATATTGATATTCGAATATTCGAAGAATTATTTATATGAATAATCCTATTTTTTTAATATGCTGTGTGTCAAATTGCTTAATACAACAACAACAATTCCGAGGCGAACGTAGAAGAGCAACGAGCAAAATAATTATTTACTGAATATTTTATTTCAAGTTATCGCAATAAAAATGTGTTTGTGAAAATTGCTCTTCATTGCATTAAACCGTCTACGATTCTCAATGACACATGTATTTTGTTAACGATCACCATTTTGGAACCAACCAATCAGAATGCACCATTTTGACGTTGACCAATTATATTTATAGACATTTGCGTAATTTCAATCCGACCGATCGTTTTGACGACTTTGATTGGTTAGCTTAGCGCACATGCGTATATCTAGTTAAGGCCCGTTATATGAACATAATTATGTATGAAGAGATGCTTCCATTTTTTTTCCGTTCGCTGCTTGCCAGCCATTTTCTCGTGTATTTTTGAATTTAAACTTTTGTGAGACGTAATTAAACGGTTAAACTCATCGCGCGTAATGACTAACACGTAAGTTTATTTTTTTTTTCTTTTAGAGCGTGTCCACACTTACGGCGCTGCACGTGCCTCCAGCGACCCTCACCACACTCCTGCAGACGGCGTGCTTGGGGCTGGCCCGCGTGCTGGAGTGCGAGTCCCACGAGAGGACGCTGGTGGCCGCACTGGACGCCGCGCAGGCGTGGGCGCGCGACGCTGAGCCGCGACAGCCGGCACTACTACAGCTGTACACGGTATGTTAGAGCGTGTCCACACTGCACGCTGCACGTGCCTCCAGCGACCCTCACCACACTCCTGCAGACGGCGTGCTTGGGGCTGGCCCGCGTGCTGGAGTGCGAGTCCCACGAGAGGACGCTGGTGGCCGCACTGGACGCCGCGCAGGCGTGGGCGCGCGACGCTGAGCCGCGACAGCCGGCACTACTACAGCTGTACACGGTATGTTAGAGCGTGTCCACACTGCACGCTGCACGTGCCTCCAGCGACCCTCACCACACTCCTGCAGACGGCGTGCTTGGGGCTGGCCCGCGTGCTGGAGTGCGAGTCCCACGAGAGGACGCTGGTGGCCGCACTGGACGCCGCGCAGGCGTGGGCGCGCGACGCTGAGCCGCGACAGCCGGCACTACTACAGCTGTACACGGTATGTTAGAGCGTGTCCACACTGCACGCTGCACGTGCCTCCAGCGACCCTCACCACACTCCTGCAGACGGCGTGCTTGGGGCTGGCCCGCGTGCTGGAGTGCGAGTCCCACGAGAGGACGCTGGTGGCCGCACTGGACGCCGCGCAGGCGTGGGCGCGCGACGCTGAGCCGCGACAGCCGGCACTACTACAGCTGTACACGGTATGTTAGAGCGTGTCCACACTGCACGCTGCACGTGCCTCCAGCGACCCTCACCACACTCCTGCAGACGGCGTGCTTGGGGCTGGCCCGCGTGCTGGAGTGCGAGTCCCACGAGAGGACGCTGGTGGCCGCACTGGACGCCGCGCAGGCGTGGGCGCGCGACGCTGAGCCGCGACAGCCGGCACTACTACAGCTGTACACGGTATGTTAGAGCGTGTCCACACTGCACGCTGCACGTGCCTCCAGCGACCCTCACCACACTCCTGCAGACGGCGTGCTTGGGGCTGGCCCGCGTGCTGGAGTGCGAGTCCCACGAGAGGACGCTGGTGGCCGCACTGGACGCCGCGCAGGCGTGGGCGCGCGACGCTGAGCCGCGACAGCCGGCACTACTACAGCTGTACACGGTATGTTAGAGCGTGTCCACACTGCACGCTGCACGTGCCTCCAGCGACCCTCACCACACTCCTGCAGACGGCGTGCTTGGGGCTGGCCCGCGTGCTGGAGTGCGAGTCCCACGAGAGGACGCTGGTGGCCGCACTGGACGCCGCGCAGGCGTGGGCGCGCGACGCTGAGCCGCGACAGCCGGCACTACTACAGCTGTACACGGTATGTTAGAGCGTGTCCACACTGCACGCTGCACGTGCCTCCAGCGACCCGATCCACACTCGTTGGTTTATTTATTCAACCCTTAGGGAACATACCCATACTACGTGACCTGTTTAGGGGGGGGAGGGGATCCGTCAAAGTACCACTCTTGGTCACCAGGGGGAGGGGGGGGGGGGTCTGGTATCTTGTCACGTGACTAGTATATTTCGAGATTATTTTGTAAAAATGTAATTTAAATTGGACTTACACGCCACCGTTTTTCCCATCACTACAATTTTTAAAACCAAAAGTACAATTCTACAATTGAAATTGACTATTTAACCTTCGCTTGCACTCTCGCTGTTTCATATAGGTTTACACTAAGTATTTTAATAAAAGTCTATTTTATTAATCACTGATATATTCTTGTAGTCTGCCATTACAAGTGTGTCGAGTCAGTGTGCCACAGATAATCATAATATGACACATCCCCCCCTTATGCTTAACACTATTTAATTATACAACCAAGGAGTAACTTAAACTAACTTATATCATAGTCACCCAAGTAAGTTGGTTTTCTCACCAACCTACCCGACCTTGTTGTGTTGTTGACTGGCTGATCCAGTACATCTTGGTTAGGCACATTTGGCAACTGTGGCTCTGATACAGGTGCACTAGGCTCCACTGTATTAGGCCTTTCTCGCCTACCACTCTCATGCATAGTTGGTTGACTCACATCTGCTGAGTCTAACAAATTATTATCATTTTTAACAATAAACTTATTTCTACTTGATCTAATGTGTTTTTCATTTCTCCTAACTAAATTGCCTTGCTCATTTTTAACAATGAATGATCTAGGTTCCCTAGTCTTTTCAATTATCTTACCCGGATACCAAAATTTACTCTTTTTTACATCTTGTATAATTACCTCTTCCCCTTTTTGAAATTCTTTCCTAACCTTTGAAGTTTTATTATAATTATTCCTAGATTTTTCATTGTTAATTAACATATTCTCTTTTACATTTACACATAACTTAGGTTTTAACACTTCTTTTGAACATGGTAAATTTGTTCTTAACAACCTGCTCATTAACAACTCTGATGGGCAATATTCCAAATTTGTTAATGGAGTAGTTCTATAATGTAACAATGCTGTATCAAAATTAGTACCACTTTCTTTACATTTTTTCATCAAATTTTTAACAATTCCCACAGCTTTCTCTGCTAGCCCATTTGACTGTGCATAGTGTGGACTGGACTTAACTAACTCTATGCCCTGCTTTTTTGCATATTTATTGAATTCAAAGCTCCCAAATGGCATATTGTCACTAACTATTTGTCTAGGAATCCCATGGGTACTAAATATTTTTGTTAACTCTTCTATAATATTACTAGCCGTTTTGTTTCTTAATTTTGCTACATCAATCCATTTTGAGAAGTAATCTACAACCACTAAAAAATCTTCACCTGCAAAGTGAGCTACATCCATACCTACTTTACTAAAAGGAATATCCGGAATTTCATGAGATATTATTGGCTGCTTGGAGTTTGACATCCTGTATTTTTCACATACTCTACATGCTAATACATAATCCTCTATATCTCTTGACATTCCTGGCCAGTACAACACTCTGCGTGCTCTCTTTTTACACTTTACTACACCAGCGTGTCCCGAGTGTAGTATATCTAGCATTTCCTTTCTCAAAACTTTAGGTACAAGTACCGTATTCCCAAAGTAAACAATGTTATCCTTAACTATTAACTCATATCTTAATTTATATAACTTTTTTAGTTCCTTACCATATATATTTCTATCATTTTTTGGCCATTCTGTATCATACCACAGCTTTATTTGTTGCAAATTACCATCTTTACTTGACTCATCTTGCAATTCTTTTAATTTACTTTCTGATATTTGTAAGTCTGTGTCTAATCCATATACTTTTTCTTCTTCTACACAGTGAACCAACTCCTTAAGTATTGGTTCCTCTTGCCCATTTGTTAAATTAAAATGCCTAGACAAATAATCAGCAACATACATCTGTGATCCTGGTATATACTTAATATCAAACTCATACTTTAAAAGTTTAAGGACCATTCTTTGCAGCCTGGCTGAAATTTTATTGATATCTTTATTCATTATCGCCACTAAAGGCTTATGATCAGTTTCAACTACAAACTTGCGACCATAGACAAACTGATGATATTTTTCCATAGCCAGACAGACTGCAAAGAGCTCTTTTTCTATGGGTGCCCATCTTTGTTGACACTCTGTATAACATCTTGAGTAGAATGAAATTGGTTTACCATTCTGTAACAGACAAGCTCCCATTCCACTCTTTGAACTATCTGTTTGTAAAGTTACTAATCCTTCTTTCTTTAAAATATCTAAAGTTGGAGCGTTACTAATTTTCATTTTTATTTCTTCAAATGCTTGTCTTTGCACAGTACCCCATTCCCACAATACATTGTTTTTTAACAGATCTCTAAGTTTTTCAGTTGTTTTGGAGTATTGTGGTATAAATTTACTTAAATAATTGCACATACCTAGAAACTTTTGAAGTTCTTTAACATTTTTTGGTTCTTTCAAGTCCACAATAGCATTTACATGTTCGGGATCAGGTTGAATTCCTGATTTTGACACTAATAGCCCCACATATTTTACAAAATCACTTCTATATTGAACTTTATTTGGATTAAATTTTACATTATATTTTCTTGCCCTATCTATTACTTGACTTAAGATTTTATCATGATCTTCTAAGCTGTCCCCTGCAATTATTATGTCATCATAGTAGACACTTACCCCTTGTATATCACTAAATATAGCTGTATTTATTCTTTGCATTACCTCTGGGGCCGAAGAGATACCAAATGGCATTCTTTTGAAGAAATACCTCCCGAAGGGAGTACCGAAGGTGCAGAGCTTTTGTTCATCCTCCAAACTTACTTGAAAAAACCCGTCTTTCAAGTCTAATACTGTGAAGACACTCTTACCTGCAAGTGAATTATAAATTTCTTCAGGGGAGGGTATCTGATAATTTTCTCTGAGAATTGCTTTATTTAATTCTTTGGGATCTAAACACAACCTAAGTGACTTATCTGGTTTTTCTACAATAACAAGATTATTACACCATAAAGTAGGCCCTTCTACTTTCTCAATAATTCCCCTGCTCTCATAATTGTTCAATGTCTCTTTAAGCTTTTCCTTGACAGTCTGTGGTATTCTTCGGATAGACTTAACTACAGGCTCTGAATTTTCTTTTACTTTGATTGTATATGTGCCAATATTGCCTAGCCCTTTAAACACATCATGATTTAATTCCACAAATTTACTTTTATCTTCTATCCGTAAGGTATCTACACGCCTAACTAAATTGAATTTGACACAATCTGGCAACCCTAAAACTGGTTTCACTGGCAAATCAACAACACAAAATCGAATACAGTCCTTTTTTCCCCTAACTATGCAGTTTAACTCTACACTTCCTACAGTTTCCACAGTTTGCTCATTATATACAACTAACACAGAAGGTTTGCCAAGTTTACATTTGTCCAATTTAAGGTTTTTAAGCATACACAGTGGTAAAGTACTACAGTCCGCACCAGAGTCTAATTTGAATTTTATGTCAAACCCTTCAACATTTATTAATTCATACCATTGTAATTTATTATAGCTACTTACAGAGTCCACTACAAACTCTTCCGAACTACAGTCACTGTCATTTTCTTTTTCCTTAATGCCATCAATTTTCTTTTTATATCTTGGCTGCTGCTGTTGTTTTTTTTCTTTCTTCCTGTATCTACACATTACTGCATAGTGATTGTAATTATTACATGAAGCACACCGTCGTCCAAATGCAGGACATGTTCTTCCGTGACTTTTTCCACATTTATTACAGCTATTATTCTTTCTTAAGTCACTGACTTTTTCTTTTACCAAATCTACTCTCTCTGTTTGCTCAAGTGCTTTCAAATTTTTCTTACTATATTCTGCAGCTTTGCACAAATCCACTGCAGTATCTAAATTAAGATCTTTTTCCCTCAACAATCTCTCCTTTAAATTCGCTTCTTGGACACCTATAACTATCATATCACGAATCATTCGGTCCTCTTCTTTGAAATTACATGTTTTGGCTGCTGTCTTTAACCTCAAAACAAATCTTTCAACCGGTTCGTCAATTTCTTGTCTTAAATTATAAAACTTGTAACTATTTACTACTGTATTTGTTTTGCTGATAAAATGTTCGTCATATTTATCTAATAGTTCCTTCCAGGTTAATGTTGAATTGCTACTCATACCGTTATATATTTCCAATATGTCGTCTCCCGCGCAGGTTAAGAAAATGGCTATCTTTTTTTCATCGGGCTCTTTCTCTAAACCTGTAGCCATTACATACAGACTGAACAACTGCTTGTATTTTCTCCAGGCTTCCGCATCTTCTATTTTATGGCCTTTCGGAGGCTGCAAGCCCGTTACGACTTTATCTTCTGCCATGTTTATCATCAAACAATACTTCCACAAAGGTTTTGAAACACTGTAGTAACTATTTAATTTTATATATTTACACCTGACACCATGTTTCATATAGGTTTACACTAAGTATTTTAATAAAAGTCTATTTTATTAATCACTGATATATTCTTGTAGTCTGCCATTACAAGTGTGTCGAGTCAGTGTGCCACAGATAATCATAATATGACACACTCGCAGTACGCTTTTTCATAGACCAAAAAATACTACGTGAAAACTAGGGGGGGGGAGATTTCTTGGCATATACTACGCTTGGTCACCAGGGGTAGGGGGAGGGGGTAAAAAAAATGCTTAAAAAAGGGTCACGTAGTATGGGTATGTTCCCTTAGGGCCAATTCAGACCTGAATGGCAGCGGCCGGCAGCGATTGACTACTTTCGTCGCTCACGGCCGCTGGCGGCCGCCCGCCGCCTCGCGTCGTCGCTCTCGGCCGCTGACGGCCGCTGGCCGCCTCCCGTCACCGTCAGCGGCCGCTCGCTGCTTCCTGTGGCCGCTGGCATGGGCGACCGGTGGGTGTAAGTAGGGCTGCCAACTGTCCCGCTATATGCGGGACGTCCCGTTTCTGGGACCCTAAAGCATGCGTCCCGCAAAGAGTTCGTGCGGGACGCCGATTGTCCCGCTTTTCAGGAACTGGAAATGCTAAAATGAAAATATGAATACTTAACGTATTCAAATGGAGGACTTAGTGTGATCATATTTAATTTTTATTTTTTTATTAATGTTTGATACGTAAATAACATTGGAGTTATTTAAAAAAATAAGCGAAAATGACCACCTCCGTTCTCGGAAACTACAGGCTAAATATTTGGCAAAAATTTCAGAATATAGTTCCTTACGTATAGTAGACGGTTTTTATCCTTTAATACACTTTCTCATTCGTCCCGCATTTTATAGCCAAGTCCCGCAATTTATTCGCTAATCTACCCCATATTTGTGATATTTGGGTGGCAGCCCTAGTTAGAGCGTGTCCACACTACAGGCGCTGCACGTGCCTCCAGCGACCCTCTCCACGCTCGTTGGTTTATTTATTCAACCTTTAGGGCCAATTCAGACCGGAATGGCAGCGACTGACTAATTTCGTCGCCCGCCGCCTCGCGTTGTCGCCGAGACCACTGACAGCCGCTGGCCGCCTCCCGTCACCGCCAGTAGCTGCTCGCCGCCTCCTGTGCATGGGCATGGGCGACCGGTGGGTGTGAGTGGAACAGCCGCGCAATGTCGCCGACGCAGGCAACCGCCGCCGCCCGCTTGTAACTCCGCGCGGCCGTCAGCGGCGCCGCGCGACCTTTTCGAGTATTTCAAGCGACACTGATATTTTTTAATATGTAGATAAAGTCTAACCCCCTTATTCATAAACGTTTGTTAACTTAACAAGCCGCTAATAATTGTTTGTCCCTTTCGGTCTTAACAATGTGTCCATAAGAGCAAAAGGGACAAACAATTATTAGCGGCTTGTTAAGTTAGCAGACGTTTATGAATAAGGGAGTAAAATTGTTTCACAATGAAACGCGTCGCTACCGGCCGCTGCCCTTCCGGGCTGAATCGGCCTTTAAATTGGCAAAATTAAAATTCCAATTAAATCCGTTCCAAGTAAATTCTCATGAAATTAACAAAGTTCTAGTAATTTTCTTTAATACCAGTGACTTTGCGGCAGAGTTTAACTTCATTTCGGCGACCGTTTTCTAGTCGTAATCCAATACAAAATCAATAAACTTCCAAATACAATAACATTTTAATATTTTATGTTCAATATCTATGAATTTTTAACAGCTGTTTGGCCTAGGGACCGGAACCTGTATTTTAGAAACCTCGAAATAGCCAAATATTTTTTATTGACTTACTCAATATTTAATAAATTACTCCATTAACATTTATATAGTAAAGAACGAAAAAGAACCGTTCTTTTGTATGCAGAAAATACCGCTTTCCGGTCTCTGGTTTAGACCTCACGCCTACAGAGGGCAGCTTGGTGGCAAAAAAAAACAAAAACCCTCATCTTAAAAACGTCATCTTTTTTTCTCATGGTACATTCCTCCACAGAAGATGCAATCATCGAAGAACGCGACACCCGGCGTGCGAGTAGCTCGCCTGTGCCTACTGACTGCACTGCGCAGCGGCCCAACCTCCGCCGCGCATGCGCAGGCGCAGGCTCTACGGCCGCCGCTACTGGAGGCTGTCGCTAAAGCGGCGCAGCAACCTTTACAGGTAACACTAATAGTGTATATATACAAGAACCCCGATTTGTTTTGACGGCAACATCATTCCAGTTTCCAACCAAGTTACGGATCTTGGCCTTGTGTTGGATTCAGAACTTTCCTGGAATAGCCAAGTGTCTGAAATCAGTCGGAAGGTTTCAGGAACACTGCATAATCTCTACAAGTTTAAAATTTTTCTCCCTGTAGGTACCAAAAAGCTACTCGTCCAGGCTCTTGTATTGCCAGTTCTCGATTACGCTGATGTGTGTTGCACTAATATCTCGCAGGAGCACCTCGACAAGTTAGACCGTCTTCTAAACAATGGCATACGTTTCATATTTGGTCTCCGTAAATACGACCACGTCTCTTACTATCGTCGCCAACTTAACTGGCTTTCTATTCGTCGCCGCAGGTCCCTTCGAACACTGTGTTTGTTATTCTCCATCTTATTCGAGCCTTCTGCTCCTGAATACCTAAAAAGTAGATTTTCTTTTGACACAACTCGTCCTGAATGTGAACTTCGTTCCACCCGATCACTCAAACTCTCCTTCTCCACTAATTTTCACCAAACAGGTTTTATGGATAACTCTTTCGCCGTTCAGGCAATTAGTCTCTGGAACTCGCTACCTCTCCCCATCTCTCGCTACTGGAGGCTGTCGCTAAAGCGGCGCAGCAACCTTTACAGGTAACACTAATAGTGTATATATACAAGAACGCGACACCCGGCGTGCGAGTAGCTCGCCTGTGCCTACTGACTGCACTGCGCAGCGGCCCAACCTCCGCCGCGCATGCGCAGGCGCAGGCGCTACGGCCGCCGCTACTGGAGGCTGTCGCTAAAGCGGCGCAGCAACCTTTACAGGTAACACTAATAGTGTATATATACAAGAACGCGACACCCGGCGTGCGAGTAGCTCGCCTGTGCCTACTGACTGCACTGCGCAGCGGCCCAACCTCCGCCGCGCATGCGCAGGCGCAGGCTCTACGGCCGCCGCTACTGGAGGCTGTCGCTAAAGCGGCGCTGCAACCTTTACAGGTAACACTAATAGTGTATATATACAAGAACGCGACACCCGGCGTGCGAGTAGCTCGCCTGTGCCTACTGACTGCACTGCGCAGCGGCCCATACAAGAACCCCGATTTGTTTTGACGGCAACATCATTTCAGTTTCCAACCAAGCTACGGATCTTGGCCTTGTGTTGGATTCAGAACTTTCCTGGAATAGCCAAGTGTCTGAAATCAGTCGGAAGGTTTCAGGAACTCTGCATAATCTCTACAAGTTTAAAAATTTTCTCCCTGTAGGTACCAAAAAGCTACTCGTGCAGGCTCTTGTATTGCCAGTTCTCGATTACGCTTATGTGTGTTGCACTAATATCTCGCACGAGCACCTCGACAAGTTAGACCGTCTTCTAAACAATGGCATACGTTTCATATTTGGTCTCCGTAAATACGACCACGTCTCTTACTATCGTCGCCAACTTAACTGGCTTTCTATTCGTCGCCGCAGGTCCCTTCGAACACTGTGTTTGTTATTCTCCATCTTATTCGAGCCTTCTGCTCCTGAATACCTAAAAAGTAGATTTTCTTTTGACACAACTCGTCCTGGATGTGAACTTCGTTCCACCCGATCACTCAAACTCTCCTTCTCCACTAATTTTCACCAAACAGGTTTTATGGATAACTCTTTCGCCGTTCAGGCAATTAGTCTCTGGAACTCGCTACCTCTCCCCATCTCTCAAAGCGGCGCTGCAACCTTTACAGGTAACACTAATAGTGTATATATACAAGAACGCGACACCCGGCGTGCGAGTAGCTCGCCTGTGCCTACTGACTGCACTGCGCAGCGGCCCAACCTCCGCCGCGCATGCGCAGGCGCAGGCTCTACGGCCGCCGCTACTGGAGGCTGTCGCTAAAGCGGCGCAGCAACCTTTACAGGTAACACTAATAGTGTATATATACAAGAACGCGACACCCGGCGTTTTCTTTTCCTCACGTCATGAGCTAACAGAATATACCCCATGTATGTTAGCCGATTTTTTGTAGTTTTCGAGTTATGAATTTTTGAAAAAAAAATTTGAGAAATTCTCGAATGAAGAAATTTATTAATTTAAAAAAAACTGTTGGATTTTTTAACTAGTTTCTTTTTGTAAAAGTATTACTACAAATAAAGCATTTACTGACAAAAAAATTAGCGTCCTCACTTTGATACAAGTAGGATAAAAAATACCAAATTCAAAATTTTACGCTAAAATCGCATCAAAATAGCATTAATGTACGTAAATAAAAAAAACAAAACATATCCCAAGGATTTTTGGCAATGTAAAGACTGCCCTAGACCTTAAACCTTCGTAAAAGCAAAAAAAAAGTGATACTTAATAATGAGGATTTTTCGGAGTAGTCGGTCAAATAAACTTAAACTTAACTAACTACTGGAGGCTGTCGCTAAAGCCGCGCAGCAACCTTTACAGGTAACACTAATAGTGTATATATACAAGAACGCGACACCCGGCGTGCGAGTAGCTCGCCTGTGCCTACTGACTGCA
Source organism: Thaumatotibia leucotreta (assembly GCA_025490895.1). Taxonomy (NCBI): domain Eukaryota; kingdom Metazoa; phylum Arthropoda; class Insecta; order Lepidoptera; family Tortricidae; genus Thaumatotibia; species Thaumatotibia leucotreta. The sequence continues at coordinate 14,704 of JALPQI010014076.1, forward strand.
CTGCGCAGCGGCCCAACCTCCGCCGCGCATGCGCAGGCGCAGGCTCTACGGCCGCCGCTACTGGAGGCTGTCGCTAAAGCGGCGCAGCAACCTTTACAGGTAACACTAATAGTGTATATATACAAGAACGCGACACCCGGCGTGCGAGTAGCTCGCCTGTGCCTACTGACTGCACTGCGCAGCGGCCCAACCTCCGCCGCGCATGCGCAGGCGCAGGCTCTACGGCCGCCGCTACTGGAGGCTGTCGCTAAAGCGGCGCTGCAAGCTTTACAGGTAACACTAATAGGTGTATACAGGGTGGTCCAAACCTTGACGTCAAAAATTTTTTTTTAGATTCCTCACGTCATGAGCTAACAGAATATACCCCATGTATGTTAGCCGATTTTTTGTAGTTTTCGAGTTATGAATTTTTGAAAAAAAAATTTGAGAAATTCTCGAATGAAGAAATTTATTAATTTAAAAAAAACTGTTGGATTTTTTAACTAGTTTCTTTTTGTAAAAGTATTACTACAAATAAAGCATTTACTGACAAAAAAATTAGCGTCCTCACTTTGATACAAGTAGGATAAAAAATACCAAATTCAAAATTTTACGCTAAAATCGCATCAAAATAGCATTAATGTACGTAAATAAAAAAAACAAAACATATCCCAAGGATTTTTGGCAATGTAAAGACTGCCCTAGACCTTAAACCTTCGTAAAAGCAAAAAAAAAGTGATACTTAATAATGAGGATTTTTCGGAGTAGTCGGTCAAATAAACTTAAACTTAACTAACTACTGGAGGCTGTCGCTAAAGCCGCGCAGCAACCTTTACAGGTAACACTAATAGTGTATATATACAAGAACGCGACACCCGGCGTGCGAGTAGCTCGCCTGTGCCTACTGACTGCACTGCGCAGCGGCCCAACCTCCGCCGCGCATGCGCAGGCGCAGGCTCTACGGCCGCCGCTACTGGAGGCTGTCGCTAAAGCGGCGCAGCAACCTTTACAGGTGACACTAATAGTGTATATATACAAGAACGCGACACCCGGCGTGCGAGTAGCTCGCCTGTGCCTACTGACTGCACTGCGCAGCGGCCCAACCTCCGCCGCGCATGCGCAGGCGCAGGCTCTACGGCCGCCGCTACTGGAGGCTGTCGCTAAAGCGGCGCTGCAACCTTTACAGGTAACACTAATAGTGTATATATACAAGAACGCGACACCCGGGTTTCAGGAACACTGCATAATCTCTACAAGTTTAAAAAATTTCTCCCTGTAGGTACCAAAAAGCTACTCGTGCAGGCTCTTGTATTGCCAGTTCTCGATTACGCTTATGTGTGTTGCACTAATATCTCGCAGGAGCACCTCGACAAGTTAGACCGTCTTCTAAACAATGGCATACGTTTCATATTTGGTCTCCGTAAATACGACCACGTCTCTTACTATCGTCGCCAACTTAACTGGCTTTCTATTCGTCGCCGCAGGCCCCTTCGAACACTGTGTTTGTTATTCTCCATCTTATTCGAGCCTTCTGCTCCTGAATACCTAAAAAGTAGATTTTCTTTTGACACAACTCGTCCTGGATGTGGACTTCGTTCCACCCGATCACTCAAACTCTCCTTCTCCACTAATTTTCACCAAACAGGTTTTATGGATAACTCTTTCGCCGTTTCTCCCCATCTCTCGCTACTGGAGGCTGTCGCTAAAGCGGCGCAGCAACCTTTACAGGTAACACTAATAGTGTATATATACAAGAACGCGACACCCGGCGTGCGAGTAGCTCGCCTGTGCCTACTGACGGCCGCACTGCGCAGCGGCCCAACCTCCGCCGCGCATGCGCAGGCGCAGGCTCTACGGCCGCCGCTACTGGAGGCTGTCGCTAAAGCGGCGCAGCAACCTTTACAGGTAACACTAATAGTGTATATATACAAGAACGCGACACCCGGCGTGCGAGTAGCTCGCCTGTGCCTACTGACTGCACTGCGCAGCGGCCCAACCTCCGCCGCGCATGCGCAGGCGCAGGCTCTACGGCCGCCGCTACTGGAGGCTGTCGCTAAAGCGGCGCAGCAACCTTTACAGGTAACACTAATAGTGTATATATACAAGAACGCGACACCCGGCGTGCGAGTAGCTCGCCTGTGCCTACTGACTGCACTGCGCAGCGGCCCAACCTCCGCCGCGCATGCGCAGGCGCAGGCTCTACGGCCGCCGCTACTGGAGGCTGTCGCTAAAGCGGCGCAGCAACCTTTACAGGTAACACTAATAGTGTATATATACAAGAACGCGACACCCGGCGTGCGAGTAGCTCGCCTGTGCCTACTGACTGCACTGCGCAGCGGCCCAACCTCCGCCGCGCATGCGCAGGCGCAGGCTCTACGGCCGCCGCTACTGGAGGCTGTCGCTAAAGCCGCGCAGCAACCTTTACAGGTAACACTAATAGGTGTATATATACAAGAACCCCGATTTGTTTTGACGGCAACATCATTCCAGTTTCCAACCAAGTTACGGATCTTGGCCTTGTGTTGGATTCAGAACTTTCCTGGAATAGCCATGTGTCTGAAATCAGTCGGAAGGTTTCAGGAACACTGCATAATCTCTACAAGTTTAAAAAATTTCTCCCTGTAGGTACCAAAAAGCTACTCGTGCAGGCTCTTGTATTGCCAGTTCTCGATTACGCTGATGTGTGTTGCACTAATATCTCGCAGGAGCACCTCGACAAGTTAGACCGTCTTCTAAACAATGGCATACGTTTCATATTTGGTCTCCGTAAATACGACCACGTCTCTTACTATCGTCGCCAACTTAACTGGCTTTCTATTCGTCGCCGCAGGTCCCTTCGAACACAGTGTTTGTTATTTTCCATCTTATTCGAGCCTTCTGCTCCTGAATACCTAAAAAGTAGATTTTCTTTTGACACAACTCGTCCTGGATGTGAACTTCGTTCCACCCGATCACTCAAACTCTCCTTCTCCACTAATTTTCACCAAACAGGTTTTATGGATAACTCTTTCGCCGTTTCTCCCCATCTCTCGCTACTGGAGGCTGTCGCTAAAGCGGCGCAGCAACCTTTACAGGTAACACTAATAGTGTATATATACAAGAACGCGACACCCGGCGTGCGAGTAGCTCGCCTGTGCCTACTGACTGCACTGCGCAGCGGCCCAACCTCCGCCGCGCATGCGCAGGCGCAGGCTCTACGGCCGCCGCTACTGGAGGCTGTCGCTAAAGCGGCGCTGCAACCTTTACAGGTAACACTAATAGGTGTATACAGGGTGGTCCAAACCTTGACGTCAAAAATTTTTTTTTAGATTCCCCACGTCATGAGCTATCAGAATATACCCCATGTATGTTAGCCGATTTTTTGTAGTTTTCGAGTTATGAATTTTTGAAAAAAAAAATTTGAGAAATTCTCGAATGAAGAAATTTATTAATTAAAAAAAAACTGTGGGATTTTTTAACTAGTTTCTTTTTGTAAAAGTATTACTACAAATAAAGCATTTACTGACAAAAAAATTAGCGTCCTCACTTTGATACAAGTAGGATAAAAAATACCAAATTCAAAATTTTACGCTAAAATCGCATCAAAATAGCATTAATGTACGTAAATAAAAAAAACAAAACATATCCCAAGGATTTTTGGCAATGTAAAGACTGCCCTAGACCTTAAACCTTCGTAAAAGCAAAAAAAAGTGATACTTAATAATGAGGATTTTTCGGAGTAGTCGGTCAAATAGGTAACCTATTGAACTTTCGAAAATCCTTTGTCCGATTTTCACTTGTCCGAAAACGGTTCCTCGAATTTTTATAATCCATGTACATTGTTTACCATATTTTTTGAAATGATCCTCGTTTTCTATCCCACATCAACATTTTCCCGAATTTCGAAAACCAGAAGAACGGTTGCCAAATTTATTATTTGACAACCGATTTGTTAACCATATTTTCATAAATCCGATGCTAAGCGAAATCGAAATGTCATTTTCCCTTATATCAATAACCAGAAGAACAATTGCCGGACAAGTGAAAATCGGATAAGGGATTTTCGAAACTTCATTAGGTTTCGAAGCTAGGGCGGAGTGAATGGCGTAGTCTTTAAATACGAAAGTATTTTTAATCAATTGTTTACACATCCTCATACTTACAAAACCAAAAAAAGGGGGGCTCGGGGGGCGAAGCCCCCCGCATTAAAAAAGAAATAGTCTGAACCTCCCCTACCTTAACCTGGATAGGTTCGTTAGGTACCTTTCATCCCTTAGAGCGAAAATAGAAGCCCCGCGCAGCGGGGCTTCGTCGACCGGTTCCCAGGTCAAAATTGCTCACTTAAATTCTTTGGACAACAGGGCGAATTATTTAGTAATAGTTAAGTATAAGGAATTACGATATAGACCCCCTCCCGGGGCAGATCCGAGTCGGATAGGTTAGATTAGAAAACTAAGGCGGGAGCTTTGCTCTTAGGTTATTTTCTTTTCAGCAACCCAGAAAGTACTCAGTTCAGTAACAAGGTACAGTAAGTAAAGTGAAGAATGTAGGTTAGAACTTCTACGCAACGTGATTTCCGCAGTGAGTGAGCGAAGCGAGCGAACAAAACCTCCCGGGGCAGATCCGAGTCGGATAGGTTAGGTTAGAAGACTAAGGCGGGAGCTTTGCTAGCTTTGCTCCCGCCAATACTTGACGCCACAAAAAGTAGTTGGCAAATAATACTTCGGGATTTTAACAAGTGTTTATTCGAAATAATGAATTCGATTGTTTGATAGGGGGGGAAATAATACTTCGGTCAAAATACTTTATGCCAAAAAAGTAGTTGGCAAATGATACTTAGGAATTTTTACGAGTGTTGATTCGAATCATAAGCGAAATAAAATTGCTGCTAATTGAGAAAGGGGGTAAATAATAAACAGGGAAACGTACTTTCGGGCAAACAAAATTTAGGCCAATTAATAAAATGGGAAACGTTTTCGGGATACTTATATTCGACATTACAATTTTCGACTTTATAATAGGTAACCGGTCAAATAAACTTAAACTTAACTAACTACTGGAGGCTGTCGCTAAAGCGGCGCAGCAACCTTTACAGGTAACACTAATAGTGTATATATACAAGAACGCGACACCCGGCGTGCGAGTAGCTCGCCTGTGCCTACTGACTGCACTGCGCAGCGGCCCAACCTCCGCCGCGCATGCGCAGGCGCAGGCTCTACGGCCGCCGCTACTGGAGGCTGTCGCTAAAGCGGCGCTGCAACCTTTACAGGTAACACTAATAGTGTATATATACAAGAACGCGACACCCGGCGTGCGAGTAGCTCGCCTGTGCCTACTGACTGCACTGCGCAGCGGCCCAACCTCCGCCGCGCATGCGCAGGCGCAGGCTCTACGGCCGCCGCTACTGGAGGCTGTCGCTAAAGCGGCGCTGCAACCTTTACAGGTAACACTAATAGTGTATATATACAAGAACGCGACACCCGGCGTGCGAGTAGCTCGCCTGTGCCTACTGACTGCACTGCGCAGCGGCCCAACCTCCGCCGCGCATGCGCAGGCGCAGGCTCTACGGCCGCCGCTACTGGAGGCTGTCGCTAAAGCGGCGCTGCAACCTTTACAGGTAACACTAATAGTGTATATATACAAGAACGCGACACCCGGCGTGCGAGTAGCTCGCCTGTGCCTACTGACTGCACTGCGCAGCGGCCCAACCTCCGCCGCGCATGCGCAGGCGCAGGCTCTACGGCCGCCGCTACTGGAGGCTGTCGCTAAAGCGGCGCTGCAACCTTTACAGGTAACACTAATAGTGTATATATACAAGAACGCGACACCCGGGTTTCAGGAACACTGCATAATCGCTACAAGTTTAAAAAATTTCTCCTTGTAGGTACCAAAAAGCTACTCGTGCAGGCTCTTGTATTGCCAGTTCTCGATTACGCTTATGTGTGTTGCACTAATATCTCGCACGAGCACCTCGACAAGTTAGACCGTCTTCTAAACAATGGCATACGTTTCATATTTGGTCTCCGTAAATACGACCACGTCTCTTACTATCGTCGCCAACTTAACTGGCTTTCTATTCGTCGCCGCAGGTCCCTTCGAACACTGTGTTTGTTATTCTCCATCTTATTCGAGCCTTCTGCTCCTGAATACCTAAAAAGTAGATTTTCTTTTGACACAACTCGTCCTGGATGTGAACTTCGTTCCACCCGATCACTCAAACTCTCCTTCTCCACTAATTTTCACCAAACAGGTTTTATGGATAACTCTTTCGCCGTTCAGGCAATTAGTCTCTGGAACTCGCTACCTCTCCCCATCTCTCGCTACTGGAGGCTGTCGCTAAAGCGGCGCTGCAACCTTTACAGGTAACACTAATAGTGTATATATACAAGAACGCGACACCCGGCGTGCGAGTAGCTCGCCTGTGCCTACTGACTGCACTGCGCAGCGGCCCAACCTCCGCCGCGCATGCGCAGGCGCAGGCTCTACGGCCGCCGCTACTGGAGGCTGTCGCTAAAGCCGCGCTGCAACCTTTACAGGTAACACTAATAGTGTATATATACAAGAACGCGACACCCGGCGTGCGAGTAGCTCGCCTGTGCCTACTGACTGCACTGCGCAGCGGCCCAACCTCCGCCGCGCATGCGCAGGCGCAGGCTCTACGGCCGCCGCTACTGGAGGCTGTCGCTAAAGCGGCGCTGCAACCATTACAGGTAACACTAATAGGTGTATATATAAGGTCCTAATTTATTAGATGCAGATATTTTTACAGCTGATAGTACTCGGTCTTTGGAGTATATTAAATCGTGAAACATTATAGCTTTTACGATGTTTTTTTGGAGAAAACGGAAAACCAAATTTGCTAAGTAAAAACACTCTGTTTATGTAATTATTAAGTGAAAACTCATTGGACAGATTCTAGTACCTCTTTTACGTACTACTTAACACTGGCGAACTGGCCACTTCACGTCGATTTGATGACATGACAGACAGTGTTATTGTGACATGTGATAATGCACATGGTGATTTTTTTTTTGACGAAATTATAATTATTTTTTTTTGTTAGGAAAATGAAATCAAAAAAGTTACATGAAAAGATGTCTTAATTTATATTGAAAGTTAATTATTTTAATGTAAAGTGTCAAGTGTTAAAATATCTGCAACTAATAAATTAGGACCTTATATACAAGAACGCGACACCCGGCGTGCGAGTAGCTCGCCTGTGCCTACTGACTGCACTGCGCAGCGGCCCAACCTCCGCCGCGCATGCGCAGGCGCAGGCTCTACGGCCGCCGCTACTGGAGGCTGTCGCTAAAGCGGCGCAGCAACCTTTACAGGTAACACTATATTTAAAAAAAAGCTCTGCATCCTCTGTAGCGTTGAAAATGTCGGAAAAAATCAAATTGTTTTTTTCGGGAATGTATGAAAAGGGTCTAGCAGGATAAGCTAACAAGAGTTGCCCCCTCAAGGGATTTGGTTATATTTTGAGGTGCAGTAGTGGGAAGGCCTAAGAACACTGGATGCGTAATATCAGCCTCCGATCTTCTTTTGTTTCAGACTTATTCACGAAAATGTCATAAATCATGGTAATCTTTAAACTGTGATGTTAACTAAACCAAGTAAGCGAGAGTAACCAAATAAATTCAGAATTAAAGAGCGTGAAATGGGGTTCATAATGCATATTTTTAAAGACATTCATATCTTTAAACTTGGATGAAAAAAAAAAGTTTTTTTTACGGTTATATTTTATACCACTTCTCGCAGAGGCACAACTACAAAAAAAATTACTTAATAAGCCACAACTGACAACTACGTATACATTTAAAAAGATTTCGAAATATCATGGTGCGTCATGTCAAAAAAAAATTACGAACGTATGTTTTCGCACCATCTGTACAAGAACACGACAATCATTGATAAATATTTTTTATTACCATTCCATTTCAACAAATAATTGAGTAGAGCAATCAGAACAATACAATTCTTCTATATTTACAGAATCATACTCTTCATGGTCCCAAGTATGACTGTATTCAATTCCACAATATTCACATTTCTTTTTAAGGGCAATATTTTCATCCGAAAGGGAAGTGATTTATCAATGATTGTCGTGTTCTTGTACAGATGGTGCGAAAACATGCGTTCGTAATTTTTTTTTGACATGACGCACCATGATTTTTCGAAATCTTTTTAAATGTATACGTAGTTGTCAGTTGTGGCTTATTAAGTAATTTTTTTGGTAGTTGTGCCTCTGCGAGAAGTGGCAAAAAATATAACCGAAAAAAAAAACATTTTTTTTTCATCCATGTTTGAAGATATGAATGTCTTTAAAAATATGCATTATGAACCCCATTTCACGCTCTTTAATTCTGAATTTATTTGGTCACTCTCGCTTACTTGGTTTAGTTAATATCACAGTTTAAAGATTACCATGATTTATGACATTTTCGTGAATAAGTCTGAAACAAAAGAAGATCGGAGGCTGATATTACGCATCCAGTGTTCTTAGGGCTTCCCACTACCTACTGCACCTCAAATTAAAACCAAATCCCTTGAGGGGGCAACTCTTGTTAGCTTATCCTGCTAGACCCTTTCGTTTTTTTTCCGCTTTTTCGGGTTTTTACTGAAACAATCAATGTAACTGTCACTCCTTGCCATCTGTTTCAATTGATTTTTCCTCGGTAACATCGCGTTCTCCTGGTATAAGTGAAAATTAGACCTAATTCTCCTTGGTTTTGTGTTGAAAAATTAAAGTGGAAAAATTCATTAATTTTTTCGAAAAAATCCGGAAAAAACAAGCTGTTTGGAAAGAAACGGGATTTAATCCGGAAATTTTCAACGCTAATCATCTGCAGGTAACACTATTAGCGGAGGCTGTCGCCAAGGCCGCGCAGCAACCTATAGGGTGCGGCTCCTCTGAGGCGGATCTGTGAGCTCGGCCATTGAGACCGCATCACAGTGATTCGAATTTTGAATTTGAAGAATGTAATTGGTCAATTTTGTACATCTCCGCTCCTCTCCGCCTCCATGGAGCCGCAGCCTAAGACCACCGTACTAGGTAGGGCACACAATGCTTACTAAGTATTGGATTAATCCTACTTAAAACATTTAATTATTTCATTTTGTTAATTGCTTGTGTGTACAGCAGGTCTTCATCATCATCATCAGCCTATGTTAGTCCACTGCTGGACGTAGGCCTCTCCTATTAACTATGCGTATAGACGCATTAGGAGGTAAATGCCACAGCAGGTGTTAACGCGCCGGCCTCAAAACCTGTCCCAGAGGGGTGAGGGCTGCGGAAGGTGACGTCACGGATGCAGCGAGCAGCTCACCGGCTTCGCGACACACACGAAATACATACATAATTATTTCTGATACCAATTTATCGGGACATTCTTTTGCTAACTGTACAATGCACCTAGCGCTTAAAAAAGGCGCCGAACTTGTGCCATACGTTACGGTGTTTAGCCTAAGGACGCTTAGCGGCTTCGAATTATCATCCCTCCAGAGGATTAATTGTAGGCGCGCGCTTAGCTTGACGGAGCTGCTATTTATGAGCAGCTCAGCTGAGGGGTTGATTCTTCAAGAAAACTCCTGCTTAATGTTTACTTGTATTTTTAATTTAAACTTTATAAATTTCTAATGAGCTTTCGCGAGATATGCTTGAAGCGCGGGTCGAATGGTATTCGTGTGTGTCGCGAAGCCGGTGAGCTGCTCGCTGCATCCGTGACGTCACCTTCCGCAGCCCTCACCCCTCTGGGACAGGTTTTGAGCCCGGCGCGTTAACAGCAGGTCTTATTACTAAATACCACAACTCTGTAAAGGGCACTGAAATTCACTTACAAATGTATATTTTTTTTATTTTATTTTATTTGGAAATCCAACAGCTGTTACAAAGACATTAGACATAAAGTATAAACAAGAAGCCAATTATAGGAACTCACAGATAAATCCATTTTATGCTTAACAAAAAGCTATGGTACGCACTAATGCAACCACACATAACCAAAAATAATATTTTCTTCTAATATTAATACAACATAACAAAAAGTACTCTCATGACATAAATAAAATAAAACACAAATCAATAAAAACTTTTATTTATATAATATATAATATGTACCATTTATCATGCATTTATTTATTTATTTAATCTTTATTGCACAATAAATAAAGTACAAAAGGCGGACTTAATGCCATAAGGCATTCTCTACCAGTCAACCATTAGGCCAAACAGAAATTAAAAGTATTGGTGCGGTGAAAGACACAAGTAAAAGAAAATTAAAACAGCAAACAAAAAAAAAATACTACAATACATGTTGATAAATATGAATACACAATAAAAACAAATATATACAATTATCAAATATTTAAATACATACAAAGAATATAGTATACATACCATAAGTACCCGCTACTAAACTACTACGAATCCTATTTACGAGACTCTTCCAATAAATCCTTACGCAACTGACGCTTGAACACATGCTTGGACTGAGCCTGCCGAATTTCCAAAGGGAGATCATTCCATAGACGGATCGCGTGTACGACAAAGGAGTTGGACATAGATCCGGATCGATGCTGAGGAACACAGAGTATGAGTTTACGGGAGGAACGGAGCTCACGGCCCGGCTGCGCAGTAACAAATCGGAATTTTGAACGCAGGTACTCTGGCGCTACCGGGTCGAACAAAACACTGTATAGCGTACACAGGATCCGCAGACTTCGACGCTCTCGAATACGGAGCCAATTGAGTTTCTCACGAAAGTAAGATACATGATCATACTTCCGGAGGCCAAATATGAATCGTATGCAATTATTTAGGAGCCTATCGAGCCTGTCCAAAAGTGCTTGTGAAATGTTAGTGAGATACACATCCCCGTAATCGATGACAGGCAGCACTAAGGCCTGTATCAGCAGAGTCTTTGTATTTACTGGCAGAAAATGTTTAAACCTATACAACATTATAATTGTTGTTTTACTTCATTACAATATTATAATTGTTGTTTGTCCAATTTACGATTAAAGTATTGTACTGTATTTTACCTCTATGTACTTTACGATTTACGAAACGCATAAAGCACGCTAAAATATATTCCAAGCCAAGCCAGTAATCTCATATTATCCTCCAGGTACTGTGTTTTATTTCTCACTAAACCGACATCTACTTTATATTGCAATACAAAATCTAGCAACCTTAACTACATACTACACGACACAGACACCTGTCTTATTATCAAACCGCGATTAGAAAGGGATTTGAAAGTGCTGTTGACACAACAGTGTATAAGTCAATCCAAGATATATTCATAGTTATATTCATATATTCTTAGTTTAAGTGCAGATACTTACAGAAAAAATATTAATTAATCACTCAGTATATCTATAAACAACTCTTTTCTTGGTAAATGTTGTGTCAACAGTACTTTCGAATCCCCTTCTGATTCCGGTTTGATAATTACTACACGACACAGACACCTGTCTTATTATCAAACCGCGATTAGAAAGGGATTTGAAAGTGCTGTTGACACAACAGTGTATAAGTCAATCCAAGATATATTCATAGTTATATTCATATATTCTTAGTTTAAGTGCAGATACTTACAGAAAAAAAATTAATTAATCACTCAGTATATCTATAAACAACTCTTTTCTTGGTAAATGTTGTGTCAACAGTACTTTCGAATCCCCTTCTGATTCCGGTTTGATAATACCAATAAAAAATAAACAAAATGCCTATTGTTCCAGCACCCATTGGTCCACGAAGGCGCGTGCGCGATGCTAGCACTAGTGCTGCTAGATTCGTCGCGGGAGCTGCCGTCTCAGCCGGCGTGGGTCTCGCTCACACACCCGGACAAGCACGTGTTGCTGCATGATAGAGCGCTCGCCGCTGCCGCTGATGACGGTAAATAAAGCATTTTTGTTTTATGTATATATCCTACGTAGGCTATTCAAAGCTGCGACCATATATAACATGGACGTCTAACGCCAGCTCAAAAATGCCCCCAAAAGCAATTATTCAATTGTGCCAAGATGGGCAGGACTTTTCTTAACACCGCGCATATTTCGGCGCAACATCTTTGACAAATGTTTATAGAATATAGCCAATCAAAACTTTGATGGACCAATCACAACTATTTTTAAATGGCGGTTTAAGTTTTTATAGGTTGATATTGACATTCATTATCGTGATGCATTGAAGAGGGGGTGACAGTTGTCAACTCAAATTCACGACTGTTTTTGAAAGGCAACTTAATATGGCGTGCGGCTTCCATGTTTTATTTGTTCGTAGATTCAAAGCGACGCGATTGCCGGCGCGATTCGATGCGTGCACTCGAAATAGTACATTGTGCATCAAGGGAGGTAAGTACGGAATTACTAACGAGAGTGTTAGAAGCCCGACGCCGTAAGGCGGAGGCAGTATTCCGCTTACCGACCGTGATGCATACAATGTTTTTCATTCACACTTGCCAACCAAAAAATAAGTTTTAAGACATACCTAATATTATTAAATGACGTACTGACATTTCTATTACTCCCTAGGGAATTTCACTTTTCTATTACTCCCGCTTAAACAGCAAGTGTGATGAAAAAAAAGTTGTATCGATCGGACATTTTCAATAAATAAAACGACACACGTATAACGCGACTATTTAGCCCTTGCATTTTGCGAAATTGACGCCATATTCGCGTTTGTTTCTTCGAACGATTTACTCGTAGATGAGGAGGACCCTTAACAATTACAGAGAGATATAGCTATAAAGTTATATTTGTAAATTTTAATAACTACTGTATAGATAGTTCCACGAGAGTTGAGGTCACGCACACATTAGCATATCATGTAAACACACGGGGAATTTGAAATTAGTGTTCTTTTTTCGTAAGATTGACCAAAAAGTATGTTCAGGGGATTTGCATGAATATTTCGACGCAAGTCATTCATTCATTCACTACATTTTTTGCAATTAGTACTTCATTTGGATGTGTGTGTAATCTTTCACCTCAACTCTGGTGAAATTACCTATACCAGTACTAACAACAGCATTTACAATTACGTTTGACCAGCATGCTCGGGTCTTTTGTGACGAAATAAATAATATAAGAACAATTCGTGCTTTTAGATTCCGTTCGCTACAAATGACGCACGATATTTCTAAGTTTATTTATAATAACTTTTTTTAGAAGTTGCGCACAATGTAAACAAACCCTTCAAAGAAATGTACATAATCTAGCACTATTGATAATGGCTTAATTAAAATATGTAAATATGTTTTTCACACGGGTCAATACGGGTCTTTTCTTCCCTGCTAGAAGGGATCAAAGTGGCACTTTTCTGTTTAAGGACTTTCCATTGCCAACCTAAAAAATTACAATGAAATAAGAAAATAAATAGTACATAATCGATTATTTGCATAAATATTAAATATGTTTTTATTTTTCTCGTAGGTGGTGTGAAAAGCAGTATGTGTCACTCGGTATCAAAATTATTTCGTCTTGTGCGTTAACGCGTGAATCCTTCATTACGCTCAGGATTCCACTTTAGAATACCTCCCTACGGTCGGGATTCAATTGTGGAATCCGTCGCTCCATTCAGGACTCAATATACGCCCACGCCGGAAATATACCATTTTGATCCCTTGTGACACAATCTACTATTAGACTTTGGGACATTTAGAATGCAAGGTTTTTTAGATTGTTCGCAACTTCTATAAAATAAAATACAACAGTGTGCTACATAATTCCGCTATAACATTTACCCCTTTATAGTCCTAATGCAGGTGGTGCGCCTATGCAGGACCGTTCTACAACAATACCCGAATGTCTCCACCGAACAGAACTCCCCCATATACCGGGCATTTACCCTAATGTTGCTCTCACCATCCAAACCAGTCCGGGCATTAGCTATCGAAGAGGTTAAAAGTCTTTTAGCTAAAGAAGATAGAGTGTTGATGGCTAGATATTTGGTGCTGAAGTTGACTGAGGTGTTGGAAGAAGGGAAAGGGAAGGAAAAGGAAGAGAGGGATGTCACGGGGAAGATGATTTTGGATGCGGTGCAGGCGATATGCTCTTTTAGAGGTGAGTTGTTCACGATTATCACTCATATTTTAAAGACAAACGGGTCTTAATCGCGTTACGTTTAATTTATATCCTGACGTTTCGAGCATGACGTTACACCCGTGGTCGCAGGTACACGTATAGCCTCGTCCCTTTCTCTCAACCTAAATTGAATCGCATTAGTATATCATGGTAACCCCCGAGTACAGTCAAGTGCAAAAATAAGTATCGAAAGAATCCGCTCATAAATATGTTACGACGTTCTTATTACACAGAATTAGAGTGCACTGGGACATATTTTTGTACATTTTTGTTTACACCTTATTTTGTCTTTGACTGTATATCTATAGAAACCAGGGATGTAACGGATGTGTTTTAATGGAAGCGGAAGCAGAAGCAGAAATTTTGAATTTAGTAATTTTGTTTGTAGTACAGATGGCCCTCCGAAGTTTTTTTAGACCTGACGTAAAATGACTCACTTCTCGAACTAGAGCATCAATAAAAAGGCACCATCTTTACTAAAAAATAACATAAGCTCTGAAGCTTTTTACTTAGTTATATTAGAAACTAGCGCCGCTTGGGCTCCGTACGTGTGCAATGATATCCTCCTAAGTTCCTCCTCCTCTTAAGTTGTAATTCAATATACACTCGGCGTCAAAAAATTCGCACCTTTTTAAATTCTCCTTTCGAGGGATCATAAACCCTATATTGTGTATGACAAGGTATGACTGTGGGGTCTCATTTTACAGGTAATAAAACCCTCCACCAGAAAATTAAAATTTACGATCAACCTCAGTACGAAAAAAAAGAAAATTTGCCAGGAAAAAGAAAAATCGTTTATTTACACAAAAATTACAAAATTTTAAAGCATAACAATAACAAAAAATAAAGCTTAAAACTAAACTTAAAACCTAGTGTTGCCTCCTCTGGCCCTCCGAAGATCTGCCAAGCGGTCACTCATGGACCTGATGAGTGTGACGATGCTCTCTTGAGGGATGTTGTTCCACTCCTCGATGACGGCATCATGAAGCTCATCGAGAGTGACAGGAGCAGGATCACGCGACCGTACCCGCCTTTTCAGCTGATCCCAAAGGTGTTCGATGGGATTCAAGTCAGGACTCCTTGCTGGCCACTCCATAACGGTGATACCAGCAGCATGCAGGTAGTCCTTGACATCTTGCGCTGTATGGCTGCGGGCGTTGTCGTGCATGAACTGGAAGCCACGTCCAACAACATCAGCATAAGGGACCACATGTTGATCCAGGATCTCCGCTACGTAACCCTGAGCATTCAGGGATCCCTGGCCACGGCCACCACCGGTCCGGGAAACGCAGAGAAGTTCGGTCTTCCCGTCGACAGAAATGCCGCCCCAGAACATGCAGGATCCACCTCCGTAGCCGACGTTTTCTACGGTGCAGGCTTCTGTGTACCGCTCCCTAGGTCTTCTGTATGCCCTCCTGCGCCTATCGTTGGTGTAAAGGCACACCCTCGTCTCGTCAGAAAAGAGGACCTTGCTCCATTGGGCGAACGTCCAATTCTCGTGTGAAGCGCGAAATCCTCTTCTGGCAGTCCGGTGCTGTGCAGTCAGTTGGGGGCCCGTAGCGGCTCGGTGGGGCATCAAATTCCTCTCTCGTAGTCGTCTTCTAATCGTCGAGACGCTCACCGACGTTCTGCGAGCTGCTCGAAGCTGTTGCTGGAGCTCTACAGCGTTGGAAAAACGATTTCTCAAAGAGGTCGTCACGATGTACCGGTCGTCTTGACGGGAAGTACAGCGTCGTCTCCCGGAACCACGCCTCCTGATGTAGCCGCCAGTCTCCTCGAAACGCTGTAACACTCGTCGCACTCGAAAACGACTGATGTTCAGATGCCGAGCAACTTCTGCCTGTCGTAGTCCAGATTGGAGAAGTGCAATCACTTGGGCTGCTTCTTCCGGTGTGGTGTCCATTTTCCGAAGGTTTTTTCTTGCTGTAGCTGTTTAGGTGTGTCCTCAGTGACACCTGGATACTGAATGACCCATAACTGACCATTACCCCCTCTTTTATACCCATCCTTGGGTCCGCAATTAATGACCTGTTAAAAGCGTGCTACGGAACTTTTGATTTCAAACGCAAATTTTCCGGAGATCATTATTTTTACGATAACAAACAATACTCCATTTTAAAGGTCATTAATTGCGCTTTCAAATGATAATAATATTGTTAGGGTGCAACAAATAATATATGAGCTATATTCGTTCAAAACAAAATTTCCGAGATGTGCGATTTTTTTGACGCCGAGTGTATTTATGCAGCGAACGAAAAAAACATAGAAGCATCCCTTCATACCAAATTCTGTTCATATAACGGGCAATAACTGGATATAAGCATGTGCACTAAGCTACCAATCAAAATCGTCAAAACGATCGGTCGGTTTAAATTACGGAAATGTCCATAAATATAATTGGTCAACGTCAAAACGGTACGTTCTGATTGGTTTCGACATGTCGGCCACTTGTATACTAACGGATCTGTGTCATATGATCGATGCCCATGTATTCGGTTTTGAGGCGTCACTTTTCGGAGCTAGTTCGCCTTCTATGTTTTTTCCGTTCGCTGTATATATGCGATTTGCTATAATAGGCTGCATGTTTGGGAAATCTTGAATTATGTAAACTATCCAACCATTCCATTAATCAAAAAACCGTCAGTTTGAAAGGCTCATTTACCGCAGATCCAATTTTCAATTTAGTTTTCGCAATGTGACTCCGGTGAATTTTCAAAGGAATGGCCTTCAAGTGATTGTTAAAAATGTGGAGATTCGGAGGGAATGGGACACCACAGGCTCCAATAGTAGATTACATGCCAAGGCCGTTTAAGTGGGAAATGCCTCGGATGACGTGTAATTGTAGGCCGAGGCGAAACCGTGGCCGAAAAACATGTGATACGAGGCTTTCCCATTTAACGGCCGAGGTGTGTATACTATTTTTCTGCTCAACGGAGCCGGCAGGCGGCAATTTAGTTTAGCGCAGCGGCCGGCAATGTGCTGTTTGCCGGCCGGAGGGCAGAAAATAATATTTTTTCAAACATGCAATGAAATATTGCCTACGTTCCTTAAAATAGACTCGGAAGTATCGCTTTTAGGGCGCAGTAACTCACCGGGATGGAAATGGAATTTCATAACACTTTTCAGGCCTAGGCCGGCAAAGTAACTTTTTTTAATTTCGACAACATTGTCATTTTTTTTGTATTTCTTTGTATGTTTGAGAAAAGCACTACACATGCCTCGGCGTGAAAACAGATTCCCGCCCTCCTTACCTATCCGGCATTGGTATATACCTAGTTGGCCGGAAATCCTCATTTTCCCGGCTCCAGATTACTACCTACTCCAGTACTATTAACCCAGCGGGAGTGTGGCAGGGTATCTCATACCCTGTGTTTGACTTATGTCAATATATTTAAAATTTATTTTTGTTTAACTTTTTTTCACCACACTCTCGCCGGGTTAAACTTTAGTAGAATAAAACTTAAATGCCTCGTTTACACGTGCAGGTTACTCGGAACAAGACGCACAGCTACTCGCCATCGACGCTCTCCGTTCTTGTCACCACCCGCTCGCCGTCGCCGTCAACAAGCGAGCCTGGGTCCGCACCGTCAAGTACCTCAACATAGACCCCAAGGCCTTAGTCGGACTGTATGCCAACAATCTGAAGAACGCCTATGTCGCCGGCTACTCGCCTAGCGAGGTTAGTGTGTAGGTTACTCGCAATGCACGTTACTGGCAATGCAAGTTACTCGCAACCATCTGAAGAACGCCTCACAGTGGATCGAAATGAATAAAAAACGGACATTCGCATTTTTTTCTAAAAAACCTATTTTAATAAATGCTCTTCTGTTGGAAATAATACAAGGAATAAAAAATGTTATATAACATTTTTCAAAATGAGGCTTATTTTAAGCAGAAAAAAATAAAATGGGTTTTTTTGTATGAAACTGAAAAATAGGTATCTTATTGTAAGAAAACCTTAACCGATCCCGCTTTCAAACCTTTATAATATCATTGTCCTACTTTAGAACAGTAGAAAATAGTTAAAACCTTATCTCAGTAGGTGCCCGTTTTCGTTTTATAGTCCAATCAAGAGTCAGTAAATACAACATTTTCTTAGTTAACTATTTTTTAATTTCATTAAAAATACGTATATTCATGACAATTTAGTATAAAAATAAAATATTTGTGACATTTTCATACAGATAAATACAAGTTTTCTCAAGAAAATGGTTAAAAATTAAGACATTGAAATCAAACATTTATTGCGATGTTTTTACTAACTATGGTAGTAAAAAGATATACTTTACTATATTGTTGATTTCAAGATTTTCAAGTATATGTTTACTATCAATAAAATCACCG
>JALPQI010014077.1:0-25174 GCA_025490895.1 Thaumatotibia leucotreta
ACTGTGACGGACTCTTTTTTGTGGTGGCATGGACGGTATTGTTGATACCCCACTGTACTTGGCCCAATCGCTTGTCCCAGTCACGTTCGTCGCTTTCGAAATTCTGTGTTGAAAGAGCGACAAGAATAGTTTGGTTATATCTCTCAGCTTGCCCGTTCGCTCTGGGACAAGCGACTGCGTTAAGTATGTGTTTGATCCCTTTACCAACACAAAACTCCTTAAATTGCCCGGAAGTAAAGGCGGTTCCACGATCCGTTATGATTCTGCGCGGTATCATAAAGTCACAAAACAACCCGTCTAATATTTTTACTACGCTTCTTGTTTTTGTGTCTTTGACCGGCCTAGCAAATACGTATTTGGTAAAACCATCCACAATAGTCAAAATGTAGCTATTGCCGACCTTGCTCCTAACGAATGGCCCTAAATGGTCTAGGTGTAAGGTGTTGAATGGTTCTGCCACCTTCTCTATTGGATGTAGTAAACCCGTACTGGTTCGAGCCGCAGTATCTTTATTATACGCGCAATCAATACACGCTGCTACGTATTTTTTTACAAAGCGTCTTAATTTCGGAAACCAGTAACGACTTTGAATGCGTTCCAAAGTTTTAGCAAATCCAAAGTGTCCCACGTCGTCGTGGTTAGCCTTGCAAATTTGCCATCTGGCATCTTTAGGAACCACGAGACGCAAGCCATTATCACCTTTCCTGTGTAAAGCGTGGTTTTTCACAACAAAATTGGCCTTAATATCTGATACCTCTTTGTCTATACCCGGTTTTAATATCTTAAAGATTCTTTCGAGTCTTGAATCAGCCATTTGTAAAGTTAAGATCCAATTGTCAGTGTTTATGTGCAAAACCTTGGCAGGTGGCATAGTTCTACTATCTGCCACAGGATTGCGACTCAGAGCGTCCACGTGACTCATACGGCATCCCGGCCGATATTCGATATTAAAACTATATTCGCTTATGGTCAACCACCAGCGCGCAATTCTGGGGATCAAATCACGCTTTGTGAGGGTGGTTCTAAGGGCATTGCAATCCGTATACACCGTGAAATTCAATCCCAGAAGGTACGAACGAAACTTTTTCAACGAACAGACTACCGCCAACGTTTCCAGCTCATATGAGTGAAAGTAACGTTCTTCTGGCGACGTCTGTCGGCTGAAATACGCAACAGGCTTCAACACTCTGGGATTCGTCTGCCACTGCATAAGAATTCCACCTAAGCCTAGGGAGCTGGCGTCGGTGTGTACCTCGGTCTCTAACTCTGGGTTGTACAATGCCAGCAAAGGACGTTGAATTAAGCATTCTTTTAACGTCTCAAAAGATTTTGTTTCTTTATCACTCCACTGCCATTGTATATCCTTTTTAAGCAAGGTAGTTAGAGGCCTTGCAATCTCCCCGAAACCTTTTACAAAACGACGAAAATAGCTCGCTAGTCCAAGAAACTGTCGAATTTCATGAACATTGCAGGGTACGGGAAAATCTCGTACTGCCTCTACTTTTTTCTGATTTGGCTTTATACCATCTTCGGAAATTTCGTACCCCAAGTACTCAATACTTGTATCAAAGAAACTGCATTTGGACAACTTAAGAGTTAAGCCTGCTTCCTGAATAAGCTTAAGTACGTCCTCCAAACGCTCAAAGCCTTCGTCTATCGATACTGATGGAATGAGAAGATCGTCCATATAGGCTAGAGCACTTTTAAACCTGCGTGTTCCCAACAACCCGTTCATCATTTTTTGAAATATGGCTGGCGCGTTTGCCAACCCGAAAGGCATCCGCTTGAATTCATAGTGCCCATCCGGGGTGACGAACGCTGTCAAATACCGACTATTTTGTCCCATCGGTATTTGATAATAGCCGGAGGCTAGGTCTAGCGCACTAAAATACTTATAGCCACTTAAATTGGACAGCTGATCGTCTATCAAAGGTAAGGGATATTTATCTTTGACGGTTTTATTGTTGAGGGCTCTGTAGTCTACACAGAGTCGAGACTCTCCATTCTTTTTTTGAACCAATAATATTGGGCTTGCATAATTTGAGTTTGACTCTTGTGCAATATCATTAGACACTAACTCATCGACAATATCTCTTACCTTTTGACGCTCATGGTGTGACAATCGATAAGGCCGGTATACAACAGGTGTCTTATCATGTAAGTCTATATCCATCACCGCGTCTTTAGAACACCCTAGCTCGCTTAGATTGCTTGCAAAACAAGTCCTATATTTTTGCAAAAGCTCATGAAGTCTTCCAATGGTACTTTCGTCTATATTTTCTCCTACTCTAATATCGGATCGTAAGATTGGCTTCGCTTCCCTTTTGGTCGGCTCTGTCTGCACTAACAATGCCTTGACTTCCGTTATTGGGTTCACTCTAGCTATCAATGTACCGGCTTTGAATTTAATGGGTGTTTTGGTCAACGATGTTACAAACACTAATCCTTTACTTTCATTTACTTCGTAACAACCCTGATGGAGGTGATATTCTTGATTGGGGCTCATTCTGGTACCACCATCGGAGTAAACGTTACCAGAATAAGCCTCATTCATGTATACCTCTACTAAACCTCCCTTAACCACGGTAACGTCTTTAGATACATAAAGACCAAAAGCCCGATTATACCCTTGAAAAGCATCAGATGGGGTGTGATAGAAAAACAATCTATCCTTGTCCTTCAATGCCGTGACAGATGGCATTTCTGTAAAATTTTGTCCTATCAACAGTGGGACTTGCAAATACGTATCATCAACAACCAAAACATCCAGCTCTGTATCGATTTCATCAATTCTGACATGTACGGTAACTTTAGACTTCGGAATAACTGTTGAATTTTCAAAACCTCTTATTGTGGGTAATGGTGTATGCCCTTCTTCTGATAGGCCCAATGTGACTGAGTCTGAATGGCGAATCATACTGCAATCACTTCCGAAATCAATATATGAGTTCATCATCTGACCATTAACACAAACAGACTTATTAAACTTGTCACTAGCGGGACCGACTACACCATCACTAAGAGGTATGACATGGCCAGAATAACCATCAGGTTTTCCAGACTCGCAGCTTTGTTTTACCTCAGTTGCAGCAGACAGCAAGTTGTCTGCATCTAATACTACAACCTTCAAAACCTTTTTGTCAACAGACTGGTTGTTTGGGTCGTTGGTTTCATATGTTTGCATCTGCAAGGGTCTTCTAGTGCAACCTTCAGTGTTATGGCCTACGCGGTGACACTTGTTGCACTTGATTATTGGCTTGGTGCAATTTAAATAAATATGACCGCGCTCGTTGCAATTGAAACAGGTAGAGTCAGCTCCCCTACTACTCGTAGCACTCTTACCAGTAGCATTACCACGAAATTCACGTCTCCTAAACGAGTTCGCTGCACTCCGCAATGCGTCTTTAGACTGTGAAGATTGTTGTGACGCTAAATAGTTCAACAAGTCCTCCGGTTCCTCACATTTGAGGGCTTGAGCCCCATTCCTAATCGAACCGTCCGTGATCCCATAGATTATACAATCAACTGCCTTTCGACCGACAATCTCACACCGACTCAACAATGACAATTTCTCGTGAGAGTTTCGTCTGTGCGAGATTTTCGGCTTAACATTTCATCGAGTAATTTACCATAGTTAACGTCATTTGGGAAAGCTTTCTTCAATTTACTCTGCCAATCGTCCCACGAGTAACTAAGCGATGGTAAGGACTCGTACCAACTTTTTGCTAGCCCGCGTAACTTCTGTAGCGCGTAGTGAACTACTTGCTTCTCATCCCAAGAATAAATCTCAGCGCACTCGTTCACCTTCTTTATCCAGCGTACGACATCCTGAGCCTTGTTGTTAGGGTCGAATTCCGGAACAACGTTATAATAATAATAATAATAAGGCCGCAGGGCAGCTTGTGGCGAGCTGTTGGGGAGTAACGACCCCACGGACCCGAGTGCTCCCGAGAGTTGGTCAGGGTCCCCGCCTCCGGCGTGTCTTCGTCGGTCGGAGTGGAACGCCAAGGGGACCCGTAGGACTCTCAGCTCTGGCTTGCCTTAACTGGCCGTCCAGAGAGGAGTCGTCAGAGCTATATGCTCCAGGGGTGGAAGTGTAAATTTGCGTAAGTCGCGAGTTGGTGCAGCGGCCGTCAAGCCACTGCGCAGAAAGCGGTGTACACCTCTCTACACTCCTGAGCCGCCTACACCGGTGTTGCCCCTGGCTGTCTCTTGTGACGGCATTTACGGGGGCCCATTTAGTCGGCGGCAAGTCACCGCCTGCCTCGATAGCAAAGAGAAATCATTGTTATGGCAGGCGTCCGGACCTCTTTTCTATAGTTCCATCTCTTATCCATCCAACCTTCATCACTATAACCCACTAGTCTTTTCCATATAATCTCCAATAGCCTCTATATGCCTGCTGGGACCGGTTCACGGATATCTATTTTTGTGCCCGTGAATGGGTTGCAGCAGGTGTAAAACACAGCAAATTTCTCCAAAGGGCCTCTACGTGTTGGATCTGTATCCCCGCGCAAGCCTATCAAAAGACCGGGATTTATAGGCCCGTGATCAAAGAGATATAATATAATAATAATAATAATTTATTTCAGGCAGTGCCCATATAAAAGTTAGTTACATTATATTATATTACATTTTGACTTATACAACTACAGTTAGTACTAACACATAATTATAATTATAAGACAACAACGCCATTAAACCGGATGTCATTAATTTAATGTCAGCAATGGTGACCCGATTCAAAAATAATAACAATAACAAATTATTACAATTTAGGTCAACAAAAAAAGTAAAACTAAAAAAAATCTGTAGCAATCATCAAATAAAATTAAAATACAATTATAAAATTCACCAAATAAAATTATAAAATTTAAAATAAAATTAAAATTCACCAAATAAAATTATAAAATTTAAAATAAAATTCACCAAATTTAATAATAAAATTTAAAATAAAATTCACCAGATAAAATTTACATGAGTGGAGTGCAGCCCGATCCATCTCCTCAACATGGGCGAGTCCCATCTCTCAGCAAAAACCCTTAGTACGCTGTTGGGGCTTTTCCGCACTCTGTCCATCAGCGAAGCGCAGCGCTTTCTAATGAAGCACTTGCCCATCACTACCACTTGCCCATATTATATCTCTTTGATCACGGGCCTATAAATCCCGGTCTTTTGATAGGCTTGCGCGGGGATACAGATCCAACACGTAGAGGCCCTTTGGAGAAATTTGCTGTGTTTTACACCTGCTGCAACCCATTCACGGGCACAAAAATAGATATCCGTGAACCGGTCCCAGCAGGCATATAGAGGCTATTGGAGAGTGCCAACAAATAGCTGGCTTGCCTTAACTGGCCGTCCAGAGAGGAGTCGTCAGAGCTATATGCTCCAGGGGTGGAAGTGTAAATTTGCGTAAGTCGCGAGTTGGTGCAGCGGCCGTCAAGCCACTGCGCAGAAAGCGGTGTACACCTCTCTACACTCCTGAGCCGCCTACACCGGTGTTGCCCCTGGCTGTCTCTTGTGACGGCATTTACGGGGGCCCATTTAGTCGGCGGCAAGTCACCGCCTGCCTCGATAGCAAAGAGAAATCATTGTTATGGCAGGCGTCCGGACCTCTTTTCTATAGTTCCATCTCTTATCCATCCAACCTTCATCACTATAACCCACTAGTCTTTTCCATATAATCTCCAATAGCCTCTATATGCCTGCTGGGACCGGTTCACGGATATCTATTTTTGTGCCCGTGAATGGGTTGCAGCAGGTGTAAAACACAGCAAATTTCTCCAAAGGGCCTCTACGTGTTGGATCTGTATCCCCGCGCAAGCCTATCAAAAGACCGGGATTTATAGGCCCGTGATCAAAGAGATGTAATATAATAATAATAATAATTTATTTCAGGCAGTGCCCATATAAAAGTTAGTTACATTATATTATATTACATTTTGACTTATACAACTACAGTTAGTACTAACACATAATTATAATTATAAGACAACAACGCCATTAAACCGGATGTCATTAATTTAATGTCAGCAATGGTGACCCGATTCAAAAATAATAACAATAACAAATTATTACAATTTAGGTCAACAAAAAAAGTAAAACTAAAAAAAATCTGTAGCAATCATCAAATAAAATTAAAATACAATTATAAAATTCACCAAATAAAATTATAAAATTTAAAATAAAATTAAAATTCACCAAATAAAATTATAAAATTTAAAATAAAATTCACCAAATTTAATAATAAAATCTAAAATAAAATTAAAATTCACCAAATAAAATTATAAAATTTAAAATAAAATTCACCAAATTTAATAATAAAATTTAAAATAAAATTCACCAGATAAAATTTACATGAGTGGAGTGCAGCCCGATCCATCTCCTCAACATGGGCGAGTCCCATCTCTCAGCAAAAACCCTTAGTACGCTGTTGGGGCTTTTCCGCACTCTGTCCATCAGCGAAGCGCAGCGCTTTCTAATGACAGCATGAAAGCCATCGACCCCCGCCTCCGCAAACATGCCAGAGGCACTGCATCTTCGCTGCAGCCCCATCAGCGCCCTAAAGGCATTATTATATTGCACGCGAAGTGCATTATACGCCCGCTGCGTATAATTGACCCAGAGACTGCTTGTGTAAAAACATTGACAGTATGCCCTAAATAAGGTAAGTTTTACGTCCCTCGTACAACCTGCAAATCTCCGAGCCAACATATTACAGCGCACGGACAACGCCCGACGCTCCCGCTCAATGTCCATGTTATCAGAGAGATCCTCAGTGACCCAGTGACCCAGGTACTTAAAATGGTGAACTCTATTCGGTTATTGTTAGAGGAGTTCTTACTTGGTACACCTTGTAGCGCCGACACTAGCTTCATCAATTCCTCTGTAGTTAAACCAGTTGGTCGACTCCTTTTTGCAGGAGTCTCGTTACCTCCCTCTGATGAAGACGAGGACTTTCTTCTTCGGTGCCTTCGTTTACCACGCCCCTTTTCTGAAAATTCAGGCGCATTTTATGTTCTTTGGCCTTAGCGCGACCACGACCTTCTTTTTGCCTGACTTTGACTGACTCTGAACTTGCCTGGCTTTGGACTTTGACTTTGAACTTTGACTTTGGACTTTGACTTCGGACTTTGACTTTAGACTTTGGACTTTGACTTTGGACTTTGACTTCGGACTTTGAACTTGGCTGACTTCGACTTTGAACTTGGCTGACTTTGACTTTGGACTTGGCTGACTTAGACTTTGAACTTGGCTGACTTCGACTTTGAACTTGGCTGACTTCGACTTTGTACTTGGCTGACTTTGACTTTGAACTTGGCTGACTTCGACTTTGTACTTGGTTAACTTTGACTTTGACTGACTTCGGCTAAGGAGGCTAAGCAGCACATATACATGGCCACACACCCAACAGCACATCTACATGGCTGTAAGGGTACTCTATAGGCAGCACACCTACGTGGCCGCACACCTAACAGCACACCTACATGGCTGTAAGGGTACTCTATAAGCGGCACACCTACATGGCCGCACACCTAACAGCACACCTACATGGCTGTAAGGGTACTCTATAAGCAGCACACCTACATGGCCGCACACCTAACAGCACACCTACATGGCTGCAAGGATACTCTATGAGCAGCACACCTACATGGCCGCACGCTTACAGCACACCTACATGGCTGTAAGGATACTCTATGAGCAGCACACCTACATGGCCGCACGCTTACAGCACACCTACATGGCTGTAAGGATACTCTATGAGCAGCACACCTACATGGCCGCACGCTTACAGCACACCTACATGGCTGTAAGGATACTCTATGAGCAGCACACCTACATGGCCGCACGCTTACAGCACACCTACATGGCTGTAAGGATACTCTATGAGCAGCACACCTACATGGCCGCACGCTTACAGCACACCTACATGGCTGTAAGCTGTAAGGATACTCTATAAGCGGCACACCTACATGGCCGCACGCAACATCTCGGTAACATAAGAATGGTTATAATTCATTCATTACTTACTGTTATTGCCCGGCATGGCTCACAGCAGTCCAACTCGTAGATTCAATCGCACTTCTGAATTGAAATAAAACTATCTGGATAGCGTATAAGCAGTTATATTTTCAATCTTCCACCTCAACTGACGTCCCGATACTTCAACGCCATTCAACCTTTTATTTTACTTTTTCTACAACCAGTCATATTTTATCGAAGAGGTTATAATGGCGGCCAAGTATCGATGTATTAATATTAGTTTTAACAATTAAAAACTTTATTGTAATATTTAAATAACTTAAAAAAATACTTAAATAAACAAAAATCACAACAATATATATATTTAAAGGTGATCGGAATCAGCTGGCGAGAACGAGTAAATGACGATAATAGCTAAAATTTAGAAGTTAAGGACCGGAATTGCCACAGGTTTGAAATTGAAAACCGTGAGTACCTACTTCATTATTTTACGTACCTACACAAACGTTATTTTATTGCCACGTTGCTTGCGCTTACAAGATGGGTGATTTAAATGAATTAATTCAACAAAGAGGAATAGAAAGAGCGCGGTTAACGTTATTTAAAAAGTTTTTATCGCCTTTATTGGATCTTGACGTTAATAACCTCACTAGGGTTCAAATTAATGAGTTAACAATGAGGTTAACTAAAATGCGAAGTTCATTAAACACATTTGATGAGATTCAAGATAAAATTGATATGCTCGATACCTCAGGCAAACAGCTAAAAGAAAGGGAAGATACAGAAAGCTCATTCTACGCTAGCATGAGCCAAGCTCAAGATATGATTGAAACATGGCAGGAGACTCACCAAAAGGAGAAAGTTTCAAACAGTGGCAGCCGTGTTACAGGCATTAATAAAATTAAATTGCCAGCATTGAAACTCCCTCTTTTTAATGGAAACCCAAACCTATGGCTTGAGTTTCGTGACATGTATCAATCACTTATTCACAATAATGAGGATATGGATAATATCTGCAAATTTCATTACTTGAAATCTTATTTAGAGGGTGAGGCTAGTGTGGTAATAAAATCAGTCACTGTTTCAGCCGATAACTATGAAATTGCTTGGTCGCTCTTGTGCGAAAGATATAATAACAAACGTTTGTTGGTCAGTCAACATCTAAAGTGCTTATTTAATAGCGAACCATTATCTCGTGAGACTGACAAAGGCATGCGCAGTCTATTAGATACTATTTCCAAAAACTTGCAAGCTCTTAAGACGCTTGGTGAATGCACGGACAAATGGGATACGCTTATAATTTATATGGCTACCACTAAGCTTGACAATGCTTCTGCACGCAGGTGGGAGGAGTTTAGGAATGATATTAAAGATTCCCCCACTTTGGATGATTTTTTCAAGTTTTTACGTAACAGAGCTGATGTCTTAGAAACAGTATATTCTACAAGGTCTGACATTAAAAATGAAAAGCGCCACATAATGCCCAGATCCAAATCTTTTATTGCTTCTGCTTCTGATGCATCTTCCACTAATTATCAGTGCATGTCCTGTAAACAAAACCACAGATTAGTTGAATGTCCTAAATTTAAATCGTTATCAATTGATGACCGTTACACACAAGCTATTCAATGGAAATTATGCAAAAATTGCCTTCGGCCTGGTCATCTTACTTACCAGTGTCGTTCCAATGGTTGTAAAATCTGCAAAAGAAAACATAGTACAATTTTACATAAACAAGTATGTGCTCAACAATTACCAAGTAACGAAAAAAGTGAAAATGCCTCTACTTCATCCGTAAATACTCACCCTGCTCCAATGACGCCATCCTCGTATAATGAATCCGTGGAACAACCATCTACAGCTCAAGGTCAAGCCTCCATCTCCTTGTCCGCGGTATCACGTGATCAAGTCTTACTGTCCACAGATCTCATAGAAGTGAAGTACGGTGGCAACAAGTATGTGCTGCGCGCTATGTTGGACAACGGTAGTCAATCCTCGTTCATTTCTGAAAGAGCACAAAAAAAGATTAATTGTATTACAACAGAAATTACGCATTCGATATCAGGCATGAATAATTCAAAAACGCAAATAAATAAATACTGCTATTTAACCATCCAGTCCATGCATGGAAACTTCTCCACTTTACTCAAATTATTTGTTGTGCCTAACATCACTGATGAACTTCCAAACATGAAAGTTACATCAAAATTAAATATTCCAGCTAATATAATTCTAGCGGATCCTCAGTTCTTCAATCCGTCAGATATTGACATTTTACTAGGCGCAGATATATTCTGGGATCTCCTTGGATCTAAAAAGATTAAATTAGGCATTGACAAACCAGTACTCGCGGAGACAGAACTGGGATGGATAGTGTCCGGCCCCATGGGGGGGAGCCGCAGCAGTTCTTCAAGGTCTCGAGAACACAAATGTTATTTTTCCCAAGATATCAAAGACCAACTAGCAAAGTTCTGGGAACTTGAGGAACTGCAAACAAAGCAAGCAGTGGCGCCTGAAGACGCTTACTGCGAAAAACTATTTACTGAATCAACCTATCGCGATGTAGATGGAAGATTTATAGTTACTATGCCATTACGAGAATCGCCAGATGTCCTCGGAGATTCATATAACATGGCGGAGAAACGATTTCTTAATATCTAAAAACGACTTGCAAAAGATCTAGCTTTAAAACAAGCTTACGCCGATTTTATTCATGAATACAAGAATCTCGGACATCTGACAGAAATCTCAAGGCCTAAATTTGGCAACTATTTGCCACATCATCCAGTAATTAGACAAAAGAGCGAGACAACACGATTGCGCGTAGTATTCCACGCGTCTGCAGCCACCACAACCGGGAAATCATTAAACGATATACAATATGTCGGTCCTGTCGTTCAGGATGATTTAATCTCGATTTTAATGCGGTTCAGGCAACATACATACGTTGTAACAGCAGATGTAAAAAAAATGTATAGACAAATTCTTATAGAACCCAGTCAGCGCTTCTTACAACTAATTCTATGGAGAGATGAGATAACAGAACCAATCAAAGTTTTTCAGTTAAACACTGTCACTTACGGGACCGCGAGTGCTCCCTATTTAAGCACTAGATGCTTATTACAATTAGCAAAAGAATGCGAAGACGAAAACATAGCCCAAATCATTGAACATGATATATATATGGATGACCTATTAACTGGGTCACAAACTGAAATTGAACTAAGTCATATCTGCGAATCAGTTACAAATAAATTGAAATCAGCATGCTTTCCTCTTCGCAAATTCCACACAAACGCCCCTTTGGTCGTAAACAATAGTTTAGGTAGCATGATACCAAAAGACTTAGATCTTGCTTCCCAGTCCAGCGTATTGGGACTCACATGGCTTCCAGAAGATGATAAATTACAATTTTCAGTTCAACTGGACGCCACGGAACCGGTGACCAAACGTACAATATTATCAAACTCTGCTAAAATATTCGATCCGCTAGGATTGTTAAGTGCAATCACAATTATCCCAAAGATTATATTACAACGATTATGGCTCACTAAACTGGACTGGGACGATTTAATTCCTACGGATTTAGCCAAGAAGTGGCTAGAATATGTAGGAAATCTGAAATATTTAATAAACATTAATATTCCTAGATGCGTTCTATGTAAGAATTATAAAAGTATTACCTTGCATTCCTTTAGTGATGCATCGCAGGACGCATACGGCGCCTGTATTTATTTGGCATCGACAAGCAATGAAAATGAAACGATGGTGCGCTTGCTGTGTGCTAAGGCTAAAGTGGCTCCTTTGAAGCCGGTTTCCATTCCACGGTTGGAGTTGTTAGGAGCTTTGCTATCCGTGCGTCTATCGGTTAAAGTAAAACAAGCGCTACGATGTCAAATCACACAAGTTTTCCACTGGACAGATTCATCGGTGGTCTTGAGTTGGCTTGAGGCAGAACCACGAACTCTTAAAACATTCGTATCAAACCGCGTAGGAGCCATTCAGGAGCTGTCTCCAGGAGGTATGTGGAGGCATATCCCTGGAGATCAGAACCCTGCTGATTTGGCCTCAAGAGGAGTTGACCCTCAGCAGCTATGTAACTCAGCTTTGTGGTGGCAGGGTCCCTCGTTTTTGAGCCACCATATGTCAGCTTGGCCACAGTTGAATCAGTCCAGCATCAGTAACGACGTATCTGAAACAAAAACATATACTCAAATATCTGAAAACACTGATAATTCAGCAAGCGCTCTCTCCAAGGTGGTCGACTTTAATAAATATTCAAAACTAACCACCTTGCAAAGAACCTTTGCCTTTGTAATAAGATTCATTTTTAAACTAAAATACCCTAAGTCAAAAATGCTTAATCATTTGACTACAGGTGAATTGAACAATTCGCTAAATTATTTAAGCAAACAATCACAACAGGAGTCTTTCAGTGAAGAGATAAATAATCTAACGAATAGTAAACCCTTACCTGTAAAGTCTCGTATACTCTCACTTACTCCTTTCATCGATGAATCCGGACTGCTGCGGGTTGGCGGCCGTATAAAGAACTCATCTGAAACATACAATAAGAAACATCCAATTATACTGGATTCAAATCATCCTTTCACGAAGTTAATCTTTAGAGATGCTCATTTAAAATTGCTACATGGTGGACCACTCTTACTGCTAAGCACAATTAAAGAGACGTTTTGGCCTATAAGAGCCAGAGTTTTAGCGAGAAGCACGGTCCACAATTGCAAAACATGCGCAATTATGAAAGCAAAAGTTATCAACCCACTTATGGGAAACTTACCCGAACCGAGGGTTACACCAAACCTTCCTTTTCATGTTTGCGCCGTAGACTTTGCAGGTCCTTTCTTCATTACTGACCGAAAGGGTCGTGGCTGCCGGATCACTAAATGCTATTTATGCTTATTTGTCTGCCTTTCAACAAAGGCTTTGCATCTGGAGTTGGCTAGCGACCTCACTGCGGAATGTTTCATTCTATGTCTCAAACGACTAATTTCTCGCAGAGGGAAACCAAGCAAAATTATTTCAGACAATGCCACTAATTTTGTAGGTGCAAGCAACGAAATAGGTAGGTTTCTCAAAACCGATGGTAATTCCGTTGCCTCGTACTCCGAAAACGAAGGTATAAAATTTCACTTCTCGCCTGCTTTTTCCCCACATTTTAACGGATTGGCTGAAGCAGGTGTAAAATCCGCGAAATTTCATTTGGTTAGAGTTTTAGGTAATACTCACATGACATTTGAGGAGCTATCAACTCTGTTCACACAAATTGAGGCAATCTTGAACTCAAGACCTCTTACACCTTTATCTTCGGATCCGAACGATCTTGAATCGTTAACCCCGGGACACTTCCTGATCGGTAAAGCACTCTTGTCACTGCCATCACCATCTTTACTCGACGTGAACCCCAACCAGCTCAACCGATACCAACATATTGAAAAAATGCGGCAGCAGTTCTGGTCAAGATGGCACAAGGAGTTCCTGAACGAGCTTCAACAGAAAACGAAATGGCGAATCCACCAGGAAGGCCTCCAAGTTGACGATCTAGTCGTCCTTAAAGAGCCCAATGTTCCGCCAATGAAGTGGCGCTTAGGGCGCATCCAGAAACTTCACTTTGGTGATGATGGCATCGCTAGGGTCGCCGATGTTCTAACTACAAGGGGAATCTTTCGTCGCGCTGTAAACAAGCTATGCGCCCTACCCAAAGAGTCAGGACCAGCGACGACGACAACTTCCACGACATCGGCTCCAGCATCAGCGGCGTCTTCTCTCCTCGAAGCCCAACGTGCTTGAGGGGGGGAGTATGTTAACGCCGCTTCGGTATTACGCACGGGTGGAGCGGTGCGGGCGGCGCGGGCGCCGGCCGGCCGCGAGCTGCATGTGCCCCCACCAACGAGACTCATCTAGACACCGCGCGAAGCGCACGTCACTCGCGACCAATCTTGTATATTTCGAAGCGAATAAACGCATTATAAAATTATAAAGGAGTCAGATTATTATATAACCACAATTCTTCACACACTGTATGCTTTCCATGGAAAACATAGTTTAGAAAGACCATCTTAACACATTTTTCACAGTTGGGATAACAACCACGTATTCACCCTGTATAGTAAATTTGTAACATATGGTTTATATGTATAAACCATCTACTAGTTAATCAAAAGCGCTGTGGCATGGATCAATGGTCAAGTTGGACGA
The DNA here is from genome assembly GCA_025490895.1 of Thaumatotibia leucotreta. NCBI lineage: Eukaryota > Metazoa > Arthropoda > Insecta > Lepidoptera > Tortricidae > Thaumatotibia > Thaumatotibia leucotreta. The sequence continues at coordinate 14,200 of JALPQI010014077.1, forward strand.
AACAACAATGATATCGATTCCCTATGAAATAAACCGAAGAAAATAATATGGATTCCATATTACGAGGCTCCGAAGCCCTAAAAAATTGAATGAAGTTTAACTTTCTATGCAAAATATGTTCGGTGCTTCAATATTGCCATGCAAACTCAGTTTAATAAGGAAGTTTGGTGACCTGTTTTTGTATGGCTTGCAGTTACAAAGGCAATATTATTATCGCTTACCTAGCTCATGGTTCGGATTTTTTAAAGGAGATTCCAAAAATTAGAATGTCATCATGGGTAGTACTTTGCCATATTTTTCCGGTTAATTACTAGAGTACTTGACGAGCTTAGAGTACTGGAAATGTTACAAACAATTCTAAAAGTCAAAAATTTTATGAAAAATATTTTCTTTGTGTTTTTGTCTATTTTGACGTCTGGAATGCTTTATCAACTCTCGCAATGCTCGCAAGCACTCTGTATACATAATGTCAATGTATGACTCAATCGTCAAATGGACTTTTACTTTTGGGATCGAAAGAGCTCATGATTCCGAATAAGAATAACCCAAAAATTACCCACAAATTCAAAATAAATACATATGAAAAAATTAAAAGAAATATTTCTAAAGATTCCATTGTTTGCATTTTAGCTAGAGAACGTAAAGAAGGTTATAGTCACCACTCAAAAATGCATTTGCTCTTGTAGTCATTAGGAATATGCGACCAGATGTGATGTAGTTTAATCCTTCTATAGGAAAGCAATTTAGTTTATGTGGTATGCCACAGCGGAAATTACTTTAGCTTTAATAAATGAATAATTATCGTGGGACATCTTATACAATCCATTTGGTCCTACTTGGTAGCCAGATTTGGTAAATAAGAAACGTGTTTTCCCATCTTGTGGCCATCTACCAAATGGGAACGATTTTCTCATTTTATAGCCGTATTTGGTAGCTAGTTACGAAATGAAAAACGTATTTTTTCCGCCATGTGGCCATCTAATACAGTTAGCTACGCAATGAGTAACGTATTTTTCCCCACCCTATGGCCAGCTACCGAATGGCAACAAGTTTCCCATCTGATAGCCGTATTTGGTAGGTAGCTAGTTACGAAATGAGAAACGTATTTTTTCCGCTATGTGGCCAGCTACTAAATGGAAACGATTTACCCACCTGGTAGCTATATTTGATAGCTAGCTACGAAATGAGAAACGTGTTATTTTTTTTATTTATCGATGAGAAACAAACAGCGATAGATTATAGAGCAAGATTTTCCCATCTTTCTTGTGGCCAACTACCAAAATGGGAACTATTTTCAACTTAAAAGATAGGCGATAGCGAAGCACTTCACCACTTTAAAGAACATCTGAAATTTATTTGCCTGAGACGACGTAAACTACTGAAGTAACGGGTTTTTTCTAATTATATTTACCTACTTCAATACGTTTTCCGCATTCTCGAAATCCCTGTTCGGCATCAAAGCTACAGAATAATAAAACACTCGTTTTGGAGAATATTCGAATTCTCTCAAAAATACGACCGTTTTTGAGAACAGACACCAAGCAATAATCACAAGGCCCTACCACAGGTTTCATGCTTTTCCGACCTCGGTACCGACTTTGTAGTAAATCTTCATATATAAAAATAAATTGTTACTATCTTTTTCCCCGGGGATATTGAAAAAACCACGCAGTGGGTACGTAAACGTACGTATTTTGTACTGAAATATATGTAGGTAGGAGTAGGTAAACTCAATTAAGGCTTGTGATGTGGGTACCAAGTGACGATATATATAATAGGTATATATGTATAGATATATGCCAAGATACTTAAATATATAAACAGCCACGTCCAAGGAACACAATATATTAGTGATAAACAAATACATCAATAATGCTCTCACCAGGATTCGAACCCGGAACCTCCAGCTTCGTAGGCAGATTCACTACCAACTAGGGTACGGAGGATGACTTTTGTATTTTCTAAAGTGTAAAAAAACGTTTTATTATTTAAACACATAGTAAGGGATCAGTTTTACGTCGAGGGTTCACACAGATATGAAAATAACTCAAAAGAAAATTCACTTCTGACGAAAAACCGTATGTCTGGAGACGTATTTATGTAGAAACGTCTTTTCTAAACGCAACACTTTATTGTGTGGGATTTTCAGTAGATTTTTCGTGTCTTTTAGTCGTCTTCGTTTCCTGCGCTTTGTAATATAATAATTATCTCTTGAGAAGGAAGGAGTGAATTTTTCTTGCAATATGTTAAAAATGTTTGAAGCTTTGTAGGCGAAATTGGAGTGTTGCCAGTTATGTGTTGTTCAGACGCCATTAGATATAGGTACAGGTTTTTTTAGTAACTGTTAAAATTTTTTGGAGTATTGATTCTGAGGTCATAATAATTAACTTTAACTTTGAATATAAGACCGACATCAGATTCGTGAAAAATCTGATTTTTCATACAAACCCTGAGATATTAGTTGGCGGAAATGTATGGAATGCCCTTTTTTTCTCGAATCTGATGTCGGTCCCATTACATAGTGAAAGTTCATTAATATGACCTCAGAATTAACCGTCTAAAAATTTAACGGAAGTAAAAAATCACACTGTATAGGAGCGGCCAGGATGCTCACAAATATCTTAACCTCCTGGATCCTGGAGGTATCGATTCAAGCAAAACTGATATTTTTTTCAATAAATCAAATAAGCAAGCAACCCATAATATAGGAAAAATAATAAAAAAAATCCTAGGGTTTTCCTCCAGATTTTTCCTTATGGTCTCATGCGAGTACAAGGGGACTATGTCCTCACACGAGGTACTTATATCAAATGAACAAAACTACAAAATCTACTTTAATTACGTATAAAAATACAAAAACCACTTATTTGTACTTATTACAGAACAATCAAATGAATTTTGTCTCAAAACAGATCGAAAATCGAAACCTTCCCTTAAAATCTGGCCCTGGTCATATTTTCTGCAACAATTGGGATCTTCCATTTGCGTGCCCAGTAAATACGGATATTAGGGCAGGTTATGCACGACAACATAACAAAATTAATACCCTTCAGTTCTTTTAATGTCAGCTCAAATGAATTAGCTGTTTTTATAATGGCAGTTTGTTTTCAAAACAATTTATTGCAGTAAGTTGTCATCAATATAATCTTTCAAAAAGTCTTGAAAATTACCTTCAATATAATCTGGCTGAGTGAGTTCGGGTATTTCATGTAAAAATAGATTACCGTTCCAGTCCGCTGAGCCATAATATCGACGGAGAGAAACTCCTCGTGCCCTGGCTCTGGGACCGTGCACACGATGCAATCGTCTGCCACGAATACCCGTTCGACCTCGCCCTACCTGTTCTCCACGAGTGGGTCCTGTTGGATTTACCTGTTTCCGAGCTGAGATACTCACTCAGACTCTGACCACGTGCTCTCGGCTTTCGTTGTCGTGACATTCCTCTTGACCTTCTGCCTGTCGAAGAACATACGCCTGGTGGTGGAAAAGACGGACTGGGAACATCTTCGACATCTTCGTTTTCATAATCACGTAACAAGCTTGGCCTAAGTTCCGTCTGTAAACTTGGACTAGCTAGAATATCTTGGCACACCGTTTATTTTTATCTCTAGAGCTGGGCTAGGAACCGCAGAGGCTATGTCTTCTGAGAATCTTCGAATATTTTCTAAAATATCGCTACCTATTTTCTCCGTCGCTTTCCGATTCCGATGTATCAGATCTGTTTCGGTCAAGGTTACTTTTAATATACACATCTTAACCTTCGGAAAGACCGTCGGATACGTCGCAGTTCCTCAATTTCACTGTCTTTTAAGGCTGAATATCGGAAATAAAAAATAATTAACATTCGTGTGAAATTAAAAACTTACTTTATTGAGACCGATGTTACTCGTACGAGAACATAATTGATTTGTGTAAGTCCTTGCATACTCGCACGAGTACATAAACTTCAAAGATTCATAAATCTAAAGTTTTTTAATTATACACAGGAAACCTACATACTAACGTATGAATTACATCATATACTTACTAATCAACAGTAAACAAAAATATATAATTACACTTTCATGGAAATAAATTAATGTTTACTTACCGCGGAACATAGTGTTGTAGGTAGTGTCAGCTGTCTAAGCCGTACTGATCGGTGATTGGCTGCCTGAGACTCCATGTTTATTTTATTAGAGTGACAGTTTCGTTCGGATACTTTCTACACATGCCAACTTGTTATGCTGTTTTGACATTTTGCGGGAGATTTTTTACAATCTAATGTCCCCAAGCGAGGAACGGGGGATATCATTATCATCATCATCATCATCTTTATCAGTAGATATTTTTCTACTTTCAGTATAGTACTAACTTCGAAATATCTTTAAAAAAATTATCTCCTCATACAAAGTGAGTGATTATTTAGAGCTCAATAATATAGAAAAGCCAATTTTCTATGTACGCTTTCGATATTGGTCCCGTACTGAAAGTTTTTCGTAATGTTTGTTAGACTCGGTGGGTAGCGGGAAGGACATTCAACTCTATACATATATAACCGTACAACCATAGTCTATGGTGATTTACCCATTTCAAATAATTTTCCCCATTTACATAGATTCATCGTAACCCGTATAACCCCTTTAATTGTCTTAAGACGGACCTAAACCGGACAGGTATAAACCGGTTATTGTACCGGACCGGTTATTAATTCATAACCAAATTAATGCCAGGTTTACACGGGCTTAGTACTTGTCATTAGTGTACGTGGTTAGGGACTTATTTGCACAGTGATAAGTGGCAAGTAACCGTCTACATTGGTGTTATAAATGGTATTAGTTTAAAAGATTTCTTGATAATATGATTAAGACTAAGCGTCCTTGTTTTCTTTTTTACCTCAGGAATTCCGAATCCATGGATATAATTTTTTTCGGCCACTTTTGATGTGCCGATTTTCTGGCCTGTTTTTGTTCATGTACTATAAAACAATGAAATGACCTGATCACTTGAATTTAATGGCGCCCATAGGCTACGGTGACTGCTTTCCATCAGGCGGGCCGTATGCTTGTTTGCCAGCGACGTGGTATAAAAAAAAAATATTGTAGTTTCCGAATTCAATTTTTCCGAAATCGTTATTATATTTTCCTGGATATTAAACTCGAAAAAAAAGTAAACAAAACATTTAAACAGCTTTGAGAACACCTAATAACTAATCAGAATACCTACACTTATCGTATACGCTTACACCACTCGACAAGTGACAATTATTAGCAGATTTTTAGCTGGGAGTAGATGGTTTTCACTTAGTAATCAGGACTGGCTTCTAATCACTTGCACTTGCATCTTTCCAACCTCCGTAGCCTCCGTATTTTAGTAGTGACTCTGCCTACGAAGCTGGAGGTTCCGGGTTCGAAATCCGGCGAGGGCATTATTTGTGTATTTAGTTATCACAAATATTTGTTCCTTGATCATGGGTGTCTATGTTCTTAAGTGTCTATATTTATCTATCTATTATATAATATTATATCATCGCATGGTACCCACATCACAAGCCTTCATTTTATTTATTGAGCTTACCGTGGGGCTAAGTCGATTTGTGTAAGATATCCCAACATATTTATTTACTTATACCAATACTAACCACACTAATACATCATGTTTACTCACATTTAACAAGTGTAAGTACTAAGCATTAGCTACTAAGCCCGTGTAAACCTAGCATAATGGATGGCCGGACTCGGGAAACTATTATTACGCGCTCAATTTAGGGTTTGATTTTATGAAATTAGTTTTGAGTGGATAGTTTGATAGATGATGAGGTAATTTAATATACGCACTCAAATTATTGAAACGTAATTAATATCATGCATTCAAACGATAATGTTCATATATATAATTAATTAACCTAATCAGATGTGTTGGTTACAAATATCAGAATTGATATCAATAAGAACTAATATTACGAACCTGCCTATTGCAGAAATTATTAACACGTTCAAGGGCGTAACTGCTATAGCATTCGGGTTAAGGCCCCCTTTATATGACACAAATGCTATAGCAGTCTTTAATCGTCCCCCTTTTCTTAACCAAAATGTTAGAGAACTCGCTCCGCTACAGAAAATACCCATAGTCCTCGACTTACTGTCACGTTGTACCAAACCTGGATAAGATTACTGTCACATCACATGATTTTTGCTTAGTTTTTGAGTAAGCGACAACCTCACCTCCTTGCCCTCTTTTTACGCGCACAAATTCTATAGCAGTCGCGGTAGTATGGAGATTTGTTCAGATGTGCGGCATGTGCGCCGGGAGAGTGAAAATACAATAAGATGATGTTTAAATCGCTGTAAATACTGTTTTTATCTATTATTTCTATATATTTTTAATACGTTGCTGTAAAGAATTTTAGTAGGTATTTATTTTTTACTGTGAAATAAATTGGAGATGGACTTAATTATGCGAAAGGTAAATTAAAATATTTCCATCAATATGATCGCCGTTGTGTTTCGCTTACGTTTTCAAGAACATAATATGGTCGAGAATTGGATCTAGACGTTAAATACTGTTTGTTTACAGCATAACGGGGGCATACATACATTATTAGTCAAATTTGTCTGTAATATTTGTAATAACAAGACGATGAAAAATAGAACACAAAAAAATTGTCAGGTTGTTCGAGGAGGCAACTGATAAATCTTCGGAAGAGGTTTTAGGTGTCGAGGAGTACTACTACTGAACTATCAGCTAACGAACGAGAACTGTTGTGGCAGGACAAATATATAGGATTTTACTGCCATATGTATTTGACTCCTGACTAAGTTATTCTATAGCAGTCGAATGCTATAGCAGTATACGTGCGTCCTTAACTACCATATTTCTCATATGTCATAATGACACGCATGCTATAGCATGTACAAAATTTCCATACAAATTTATGTGTCATTTTTGATCGGAAGCCAAACTCCTTACCGTCCGTGAACGTGTTAATAAAATAATAATATTATAATATTTTAGCGTATATAATGTCCCACTGCTGGGCACAGGCCTCCTCTCATATATGAGAGGGATTGGGCTATAGTCCCCACGCTAGCTCTAAGCGGGTTGGGAACTTCACATACACCTTTGAAATTCTTCGCGGATGTATGCAGGTTACCTCACGATGTTTTCCTTCACCGAAAGCTAATGGTACTTGTAAATTATCGTCTGATATTCCGTACATAAGTTTCGAAAAACTCATTGGAGCGAGCCAGGATTTGAACCCACGACCTCCGGATTGAAAGTCAAACGGCTAAACCACTGAGCCACCACCGCTTACCAAAACCACTATAATATTATTATCAAAATAAAGTATATTACTTACATTTACTCAATTCGTTTGAATTTATATTTTAGTTATATATAACAAATAAAACATTGAAATCATAATCATAATTGATGTGGTGTGTAATAAAGCAAACACTTATTATTTGTGTAATCTAACCAACTGATAATCAAATTCAAGTGGTTTAATTGATCAAACCGTTTGTTTAAAAGTGAATTTAGACAAAACGAGCATTCGCTCATTCTATCCTCCATTCTACGAAACCAACGAATTTCGACGAATCGCGTTTGAATTTCGTAGAGTGGGGGATAGAATGAGCTAAAGCTCGTTTGGTCTAAATACACCTTTATATCTACATGTAATTACTCAGCTATACTACTTGTAGTGTACGCAGCCATATTTTCTCAATACAGACAGGAAATAAAAATGTACTTTTCCAAAACTGGAAATCCTTATATTAGTACAAGGTAAATTAAAAATGACACTAACGTAGCTTCAAAACAATCAGCAAAATATTTACAGGACCATGCGAAAAAGTGCATACATACACAAAAACATATTATCATGATACTGTGTTTAATAAATATTATAGTAGCATCAATATGTATGTTCAGGATTATCATAGATTTTGCAAGTGTTTTCCTTTCACATACATACATACATAATTCATAAGCATATCTCAGTCTTATACTGGACGTAGGCCTCTTCAATGAACTTTAATATGCGTATTTTCGCATTAGGCCATAATCGCTACGCTGGGCAAGCGGATTGGCGATTGCAGTAATGTATCCATTATGATGACGCTGCTATCCATCATCAATCTTCTACCAAAGAATGTTTAATGACAGTTTAGTATAGCAAATTACTATTATATTTAATCGTATTTAATGCTTTTTTTTATAATTGCTGCATGTTACTTGTGTAAGTTCTCATTTAAGTGAACACGTATTTTTTTGTCATAAAAATAATTTGTTTAAACCGAAACCGAATAAAATTAATGGAGCCAGTTGTGTGTTGACAGTCGAGGGGTTTAGGATATACCCATACCATAATCATCAATTTTGATATTTTTTTAAAACAATCATCATCAGCCTATGATAGTCCACGGCTGGACGTAGACCTCTCCTATTAACTATGCGTATAAATGCATTAGGAGGTAAATGCCCATAATCGCCACGCTGGGTAATGTGTCCACTATGATGACGCTGCTGCTCATCATCAATCTTTTATCAAATGGTGGTCAATGACACTTCAATCCCTTAGTCGACGCTTACGACACCCGCAGAAGGAGTTGGGGTGGTGACAAATGTTTTGTTACTGCCGTCACCACACGGCTGAACAATACAAAACAATACCTCAATCTTATAACTTCACTTGTATTTTCTCCCTGTTTCATACAGCCCTTATTCAAATTTTAACAATGCAAACTCTCCCTTACGTTTCGTCCATATTTTCTTTTCATTAATTTTTCTTTCAACTGCCCGACACGGAAGATTAATATCTAAAAATGTTTTAATTAACGCAGGTACAGCGCCTAAATTGTCCATTTTATGTCAGTGATGAAGTTTTGTTAATGAAACTTTTACTCAAATACGTATTATTTATTAACCGAATTAAAAAAAGGAGGTATATATGTTACTAGCGACCCGCCCCGGCTTCGCACGGGTACTATACCTACCTACATAAAAACCTTCCTCTTGAACACTCTACCTATTAAAAAAAATCTCATCTAAATCCGTTCCGTAGTTTTAAAGATTTAAGCGTACAAAGGGACATAGGGGCAGAAAAAGTGACTTTATTTTATAATATGTAGTGATGAAGGTGGATTTACACCAAACGAGCGAATGATCATTCTATCCCCCACTCTACGAAATCAATGAATTTCGACGAATTATTTTTGTATAACGAACGAATTTCGTAGAGTGGGGATAGAATGAGCATTTTGCTCGTTAAATGTGTAAATCCACCTGTACTCGATATCTCCGAGTTTTGTGAATCGATTTTTTTTAATCCTTTGGTCCCCGATGGGGTCCCCATTGGTACTAAGTCGGGGGTCCGATGGTTGAAAAATCGGTAGAAGTCAGTTTTTAATTTGGTTGATTATAAAGTTTGCCAGAAAACCGTAATATATTAGTAGGAGGAAATGTATGAAATATCAGATTTTTTGTTATTTTTCATTAATTTAATATAATTTTATTTTTCATTAAAATATTTTGGTAAGAGCAGAAACTTAGTTAAATTTCGTTAATCCCCAGCACACATACGGTTAAGCGCTAAAATAGAGGGGGTTTGCATTCTGTTAACCCCCCACTTGCTGCATTGTCGGAGCCTGATATTATTCTGGCTAGTAATGTTTTGTTATTGCTTTGTTCCGCTTAGTACCCGAAGAAAAACAAATTGGAATACCGAAACTCATGGTAAAATTTAAAGACGAAGGCAGTGACAACGATGATGTCCCAACAATAATTAATTATTTTTAATTTATATTATAAGCATGTAATTAGTCATAACGATTTTTAACTCAATGTATTAATGTTATAGAAATAAATAAATATGAAATATGAATACAAATTATGAAAAACTTCTTGTTGAAGACCTTGCAGTAAAACGCCTTCACAAAAAGAACTGGCCTAAGCCCTCCTACAACTACACTTTTAACTCTCTCGGTCAGTTGTACTGTGCGCCGTGCAACCGTATTTTTAAAACTAAATTTGGATTTGCCAGCCATCTTCGCTCTCATTTACGAAGTTAGTTAACCAGGGATCGCCGTTGACGGACACGTCCAAGGAGGACATCATTCATCAAAATTAAAAAAAAAACTTTGTATTACGACACTCAACCAATCGACACTTCAGTTATCTACTACTAGGTTTTATTAACAAAATTTGCAGGTTAGTCTTTTCATACCTTGGCACCCGTTACTTTTTCAAGGGCATATTTAATGCTTTCTCTTTCCAGAAGAAAACAAATGCGTAAATAGTCTCCGGCTACCCTGAAATACGAATGTTTTCTCCAGAAATAAATTTGACCCGCCAAAATGTGCTTTCTACCAATTGCAACAACTAACAGTAGGAGTATAGAACGATTATAATCATTTCGTGGCACCTTTTCTTTTTCTTTATATTGTCATATCTACTTTGTCCTTTTATTGTATGTAATGTGTGTCACGAATAAAATATTTTCTATTTCTATTTCTATAATATATTATTATAACTATTCTGACGTATACCAAACGTCAACAGAACCTAAAAAAAGCTTAAACAAACATAAAAACTTGCATTATTCCATAATCATGCACTTTTAGAACACAATCTTGGTTTCATTACAAACTTAAAATCTTTAACGTTGAGGTTTACATATATTTAGTTTATTAGTATTATCTGCGAACGTGTTTCACGATATGTGTCAAAGATGTCAAATGCTAAGAAAGTCAGCCATATTTTCTTACTTTTTTTTTGGGTCTCTTGACGATTGGCATAGTATTAGGTTTGTTGATCTTTAACAAACGGACACGACGAGGAAATGATCAGACTATAAAATAAATAAATATCTTAGGACATCTTACACAAATTGACATGGACCCACAGTAAGCTCAATTAAGGCTTGTGATGTGGGTACCAGGCGACGATATATATAATAGATAGATACATACAGACACTTAAATATGTACATAGA
>JALPQI010014078.1:0-32063 GCA_025490895.1 Thaumatotibia leucotreta
TTTGCTTATATTATTGGGCTTTAAGAGGCGCATTTTTTTTTATTCAAATATTGATCTTCATTGTTTCTCATCATTCATCATTATTAGAGTCAATTTGAGTATCAATTGTTTGATATTTCAACTCTATCTGCTTTGGTAGTTACGCGGTATTGCACTATCCCCGACGATTTATAGTTTTTTTTTTTCTGTTGATAATCTTTTTTTTCTGAAATACTTCTCCTATGTTCTTGTACTTGTTCGAGGTAGACTAAATATGTCTCAAGAATGTTCGTCATTTGTATACTTATTTTAAATTTTTGCAACAAAATGTTTAATCATTGTGAGCCAATCCCACTTTTAATACATAAAACAATAATTCCATCACGTCCCTCTTGCTCGAGTGTCGGCGTCCGATCGAAGCAAGCTGATCAAAGGCCCGTCCAGCGTAATTAGACGACGGACTTTGATGGTGACACAGCCGACGCGTGCCCACTGTGCTCAGCCCGGGAGGTAAGAATACGCTAGTAGGTAATGTCTCCGACTGTACCAGACATTTCTTTTTGAGATTTGAAAGCATCATCATCAGCCTATCTCAGTCCACTGCTGACGTAAACCTCTCCTGTTAACTATGTGTGTAAACTCATTAGGAGGTTAATGCTCATAATTGCAACTGGCTAGCGGATTGGAGATCGCAGTAATGTGTCCACTATGATGACGCCGCTTCCCATCATCAATCTTCTATCAAAGAATGGTTAGGTAGTGACATTTGAATCCCTTGGTTGGCTCTTACGACACCCGCGGGAAAAATTGGGGTGGTGACAAATGTATTCTTACTGCCGTCGCCACACGTCAGGCCTTGAAAGCAGAATTTTAAAGACAGGCACTACGGATATTATTTAATTTTGGACCACTTCACTTTGTATGCAACTTAGGGGATACAACACAGGGGAGAGTTAGGTGGTAAAATAGGTATTAAATATTCGTTTATTCCTCAATAAATTTTAAACTGTGGCCCACTTTGTGCTTGGATCTTGTAGCAGCAGCTCTGCAGCTGTGTTCATGATTTGTTTCAAACGCATACTTACTTCAAGACCGGACCGGACGGGTGCAGCGAAGTTGTCACTAGACTGCACAGCGTGTACAGTCAGAGAAGTATATAACAATGCTAAATTATATCTCCCAGTGCACTTTAATTCTGTGTCATAAGAACGTCGTAATATATTTGTTAGAGGATTCTTTCGATATATATTTTGCACTTGACTGTTCAACTTGGTAGAAATGTTGCCAAATTAATAAGTAATTTTCAACCACCTAGTTGAAGGCTTATTTACGTGTTTGTTCGAGTTTGATGCATGATCCTATCATTATCAATTATTTATAACATTTTTAAAGTACTATTGAATTATTTATTGATGACAGATACCTACTTAATTATTGTGTTTTAGTTCTTCTTTCACCTTTCGCCGCCGTGCCGAATAAAAACTCTCGTTTAACATTTGAAATCGTGGCGTCTCGCTGACTTTAATTACATAGTATCGAGACTATCGAGTCAATTTTGTGGTGTTAAGGTTAAATTCCTTTATTAGGTCAGCTGTGCATCAAAAGGGGTCATTATAATTAATAAGTCTAATTATAATTAATTGCGTTTAAATTGCTAATTTCTCTCCCCTCTCCCCCCAATTATTCATTAATTCTAACTTATTTTTTCATTCATTAAAATTACACACTAGGTACAGTGTGTAATTTTTAATGAATTTTGCTAATAAGACCCCCGATATCGTCGAGTTTTTTTTATAAATAATTGACTGTTTTTGTGAAACATGCCCACGAAATAAATTATGTTGTACTCTAGTATTTGAACGAGGTAACACAGCTAAAACTATGAGCCGAATAGCCAATATATTTTTAGTTTTTATTGAAAATTATTGATCCACTGTTTCTTAAATTATATACGAAAACAAATCAATGATTGCATGTGATTACTAGGTATATTACGTTTTTTGCCATCAAATATCTATATTAAAAAATGTTTTTTTTTTTATTTAAAAATATAACATAATTATTTAAAATAAAAAAAAAATGTTTTGTCACTGTCTATGTATATGTATTATATTATAAGCAGTGACAACCAGTAGATTTATGAAAAAAAACACAAATATAAGATTACATAAGAAATTTGATTACATAATAAAACGACACGAAAAGGACGAATTCAATAAAATCTTGCAAGTTGATTTCCAGTATATTTGTAGCGTAGCGTCGTATGATCGACGAATGTTCGCCGAAAAAGCAAAATGAGATACAGCAAGAAATTTCCATTACGTCGATTTTTAGATCTTGTTGCATCTGACGGTAAACTTCAGACTTCACGTTTTTGGAGATTTTATTCTTCTATTTTCATGTACGGGAAATAATACTATTTTTATAATGCTTTTTGAAACTTAACATCTTATTTTAATATTCATTTTGATGTCAGACTTTTTAGAAAAAGGAATAGATTTTTTTATGAATAATGTGTCTGAGCATCTTGTAATCGACAAATACCTATTCAAAGTCGTTTTTGATTTAGCGCAGTAAGTAGTAAGCCGAACAGTAATAACACTAATATTTACTAATTATAAATGAGTAAGTTCTTCTTTTGTGAAATAAAGATTAAATAAATTCTTCTTTCTTTCCTTCTACTTAACCACTCACTTGCTTCATGCATGTAGCTTTTGTTACATGTCATCACTCTTATTTTACATAGACGTAGAGTCTATCGCAGAAATCAAAGCAAGTGAGTGGTAAAGAGCCTGGGTCTTGTCGGTGGAGTAAACGCCATGCCGTACGTTGTTCCGCTAATGTTTTGAGCTCCTGGTACGACACCGCATTAATCTTCTCCTTGACTTGGTCCAAAAATGCTGGTCTCCCTCGGCCCCTCTTTCCTTCAATTACATATTATCTTAATATAATTGTCATGTCGTATCAGGTACACCAACATAATATCTGTTCTGTCCTCAACCGTCTTCATTACAAATGTAATTCTCCCCTATCATATCATATTCATACAAATAAATAAATAATCAGTAAACAAAAAATAAACGATAGTCTATTTCACGGCGACATACTGTTGCTCCCAATACCCCTATCATGAATGAAGTAAGCATAAGATAATTAATGATTTCATTACTACATTCATTGTAATGTGTCGTAATAATTTAGGTATTTATTTTTCATTTTTATGAGCAGTAATGTTTTCCCAAATTGTCACACACTCTTGGTCATGTTTCCATTTTTTATATTATTTTAATGAAACCTGAACCCGTAAAAGTAAATGCCACGACCATGTCTGTTCGTGGTAAATTAATGCACATAATTAATAAATGTTTGATCCAAGCGTCCACATTTAAAGGCGGGCAAAGGGCGACGCAAAAAACGGTAACAAAAAGGTATATCTGTATCCCTAATGCCTTTTTGGGGAATTGAATGATAATGTTTTAGGGCTCCATATATCTAAAGGGTAAACGGGACCCTATTAGTAAGACTTCACACATCTGTCAGGTATCTAACAAATCGTGATATTTTTTGAACTGAAAAACTACAGTATGTTGAATCGCTGGTATACTCTTGGGTCGTCTCGTTAATTTTTCGTCACGTTCCTAAATTTGTCCGATTCTGCTTTCGTCACCCATTCTTTATTCGTCACGATCGTCGATGGTCTTTCTCATCTTCGGTCAAATTTGTTGTTCGTGTTTATCTTAATCCGTCTCGTTCTTAACTCGTCATAATTTTCTTTCGTCATCTCAAATCTATGTTTTTCGTATATTTTCATAGACTTAAGTCGGTACCAACTTAGAATATGACCAAATACGAAACGACAAAAAGCGATTGAGTCGAAATAAGAAAAAGGTCAACAACTTATTATGGTCAAAGAAGACAATGACTGCAGACTAACTTGACGAATGAAGAATGGGCGACGAAAGCAGATTCGGAAAAATTTAGGAACGTGACGAAAAACGAATGAGTCGACCCAAGAGTATACCGAATCGCTGAAAAAGTATTTTAAAAATAATTTGTACAAAGTTTCAGTTAATGTTTTCCCCCACAAGGTGGAGGTGAAGGTCGCAGGAGTCCGCTGGATGTGGGTGGCGCAGTAGGACCGGTCATTGTGGCAATCTTTGAGGGAGGCGTATGTTCAACAGTGGACGTCTTTCGGCTGATATGGTGATGATAATATTTTCGGAGATATCCGCTACAGAATTAAAAAAGTCCCCTCTAACTTTTAAGCTGTGGGTCCGAAAAATATGAGAAAAACCATGAATATTATTAGGCTTATAGAATGCTTAAAAGAAAACTATTTCGAACATAATCGGCTCCGCAGTTTTTGACCAAACACGGAACCTTACACTGAGCATGGCTCGACATGCTATTACCGGTTTTTCTATATTATATATAATAGATAAAGGTACGGAAACTTTAGTACAAAATCCGACTTGCACTTGACTGATTTTGAAGACCCACACTGCCTTCATCACTGGATGTGATGTCTATTTGCAAAAAAATAAGTAGGTATATTTTTGTAAAGGCCTTACAGTGAATTTAATTTTTATATTTTTACATATGATGCGATGCTTTATTTTAAACAGGCTGTTTCACTAGCCAATGAAACGATGTACAGGCGAAAAACTTAGCGAAATGAGCTGATTCATTTGGAAAATTGACGTTCCATATTTGAACAATAACGTAAGCACCATATCATCCCATCAAATTTGGAATGCGTTTTAGCCCGTCTTATCCATTGAGGGGGCTACATTTAGTTGTATTAGTTGCAATATATGTGTGTATTAGTTTAATATTTAAATATTTTAAATTTATTTAATAGTCGAAAATGGACCATAAGAAAAAACAAGCGACTGGCGTATTTTATGTGAAGTTTACATCATTATTCAAATTCGGAACGTCAAATATCTCCCAAAGCAGTTACTTTTTACTACAATCACCTGAGTATAGTTAAATTTTTCAACTATGATGTGTTCCCTATTAAAGTGTATTTCCCTCTTTTCTTCGATTCGATTCTTAAATTACCTTTTCCTAACTAGTGCGCAAAAACGAATTTTGCGCACACTTCGCGCGCGGTAATTTCTCTTTTTGACGCACTTGTTATGAAAAAAATCGAATTAACTCGGGTGATTGTCGCCCTCGTTTCACTCGGGCTCCAATTTTCACCCTCGCCGAAAAAAAGTTTTCCCGCACTAGTCAGGAAATGTACTATTTTTGCACTTGCTTCGAAATGTACTAATATTAAATTCAAGTATTTAAAGACTATCTTTTAAATCATCTCAATTGATCTAAAGTTTATCTTTAAGATCTTATTGAATGACCGGAAAAACATAATACATTATACATAGACTGCAGCATAATTCTGAGATATCTTATCTATGGTATATCTCGCCGACGGATCAATAAGGTATAGTCACCATCAGAAATATCGAAGCGACCAGGGTTCTCATAAATATCTGAGCAGGCCTCTATTGGGGCATTCCACGAGAATGTCGCTTACGTGACGCTCATACTATCTATGGCAGCTACGTTAAATAAATGCTCAAAGTTAGAAAAAACTGCGTGAACGTGTAAGTTAAATCCCGAAATATTACCACACTAGAACTCGGGTATCATTTTTAGAAGTACCGTAAAACTACCCAACTATAGTCCAAAAGCTCCCAACTATGGTCCAAAACTAAGTCAAATATATCCTCGATTTAGTGTAATTATTCTATTATTGATGCAGTTGTTACACTAAGTCTCCTCATTCATGATTAAGAAACTTACATAAAGCCAAAATAAAAGATTTCCATTGATGGGAGTCGTAGTCAATGCGCGAAGCGACGCGGACGCATTGCTGAGTAATTATTAAATATTAATAATGATTTAGCGCGGCCCGGCCGCTGCTAACGATTTGTCACAATGGGCGAGCAACGTGAGCCCATCGTGAACGATTTCTTAGCCTTTCTGCAGCAGAAGGAGAAGCTGTTGCGGGATGGAGCGATGGACGGGGAGAAGGCTGTGCAGCTTAGTTCCTGGGCATCGACATTCACTGTCGATGACTACTGCGCAGCGAAGCAGGTGCTGTGCCAATGCCTCGGGATTGCCGGCACATATGTTCCTCACCGGAGAGGAGATGAAACCGGAGAAAAGACCCTTGGGGATATCAAGAAAATCCTGAAGGAGTACGAAGACCGGCTTCCGGAGTTCGTGAAGATGGGAGCTAGCCTGCCATCTGACCCTCTGGATGACGTGGACGTTCGCAGCTTGTCAAAAGAAATCGTGGCTCTAAAGACAAGACTTGCCGATGTAATTTTAAAGTTTGACGCGGCCCAAATAACGATTGCCGAGCTACGCGACGAAATCACTAGTTTGCGGAATAACGCTCCTACTCGGCAAGCGGCGTCAAATTTCAAGACCGTAGTCCGACCCGGCTCGTGTGCCGAGTCATGTTTGCGCGTTGCTGACACTGTAAAGTGTGTCGCGCGTGCCGATCCGCCTCCCGCGCAGCCCCCGCGCGTGCGGCCGCCTCATGTTTCCTTGAAGCAACGTAGGCGAGCTTATGCCGACGTCGTTGCTGGACAGCAAGTCGCAGCTGGCCAGGTCAACACACCCTCTAAGGCGGTTGAATTACGGGCTCCAAATAGGGAAAAGACCTCCCGCACCTGTGTGGATAAGGAGGGCTTCACACTGGTGGAAAAGAAGAATAAGGTGCGCAGGGCGCCTCGTAAGACTTTGTGTGGCACCGCCGAGCCGGTTAATTCTGGTCTTCGGGTCGCTACACCGGGTAAGGCGCTCTATGTTTCGCGCCTGCATTACTCCGCCGTGTCCGATGAAGTGGTGGAGTATGTTCGCCGGAAGACTGGCTTCTCGCTGAGGGTGCAGCAGCTGCGGTCGCGCCACTACGTGCACTTCAGCTCGTTCGTGGTGCGCGTGCCGCGCCCGCTGCAGGACACCATCGCGAGTGCAGACTTCTGGCCGAAGGGCGTTGTGTTTCGGCGGTTCCGGGGCAATCTGCCGAACTCTACGCCGGTTCAGATGACTCGACAGAGCCACGCTGTTGTGTCACCTAAATCTACTTAATGTTTTTCTTGTTTATGTACCTTTATCTGTGTATCTTTATTTGTATCTCTTTTAATTTTAGTTTCATGACGCATTGGTGTAAACTGTAATGTCGTGTAAACTTTTGTTTCAATAAATAAATAAATAAATAAATAATGATTAATTATGACACAAACTTGTGGACCGTAGTTGTAGAACTGGACTATAGTTGTATGGTTTTTTTACGGTACTAAAAGAATCTTGGTACGTAAGCGACATTCTCGTGGAATGCCCCTATTGTCATCGCGAGAGGGTACATGCTCAGATATTTTTGAATATTGTTGCCGCTTCAATATATTTAAGGACATTGGAGTCTATAATTGCAATACCGGACTCTTTATTGAGCACCGACACTTTAACATTGCAAATTGATTTAGCTTTTTCAGGGAGTTATGATAGTCGGTTGGGAAAGTGTAGGCACGTGAAATATATTTGCGCGCGTTACTAGTAGATGCCTTCAGTATTCGCACATCAGGGTCTTTGAGTTTTTATGTGGCCTGGCATACAACATTCTTACTCTTAGGTGCTTAATTTCAAATCAAATGCTATAGCGAAAATAGATAAGTAAAGTTTCACAATATTTCATTGTAGATAGTGATAAGTTAGGGCAATTTGTACAGCTATGTCGTGCCAGAGGCATACGATTTTTTTGTTTGACATAGACATTTGAATCTAAAATCCAAATGCTCTAATTTAATTGAGAAACTCGTGATATTCGCGACGACAGATGATATAAGCGCAATCATCAACCTCTCGATTTAGATACAATTTCATGTGTTTTTATCATTGATTTAGAATATATAAGTGGATCCCCAAACAGCTCAAAAAAATGGCCCCAAAAAATGGGCTGCAGAAGTAAATATTGCGGTCCTTTTGCTCTGTTCTGACAGTTGACATTTGGTCACCTTACGGTATAGCATCATTATTCCTTAAACATAAAAAGTTTCTACTATTTTGCGGTGTTGTTCGCAAATTTGACACTTATTGCTCACTTCACAAGTTTTTTATTCTTTGAGTTTTTTTTAATATAGTTTATTGTAAGTGAGCGTTATTAGCTTCAACTGAAACATGATAGAAATGACTTTTAGTGCCACTTTTCTTGGTTTTTTTGTTTGGCTCTGTGCGTCCATTTATTATTTAATGTCATTGGTTTTTATCTTTGACGATACGTGTGGCGGAAAAAACTTAAGTTATGATTTTCTTCCACTTTAAATTTTTAAATGTTTTTAAAAATTTCATGACTCACTTGGAAAAAAGTGGAAACGTTCAATTTCCACTCCGTACTCGTAGCATATTTATTCACAGGATATGCATTTCAAAACACTCAATTGAGTGTGTGAGTGGACCACATATATAATATTATCTAGTCTTAAAGAAAAGCTCACGTTCTGTTTTCAAACTCACGTGCAGTGAATATGTTGCCGGAAGAATTGAAGCGAGAATAACGAGTTGAAATGCTCCTGTGTGGTCGCTCAAGGAATGACTGAGAACCAATGAGATATAAAGTAAAGATACGTTATATTGTAACAAAATGAGCGAAATAAATACTTCACGGCATACACCAACAATTTTTTGACAGTTGACTTATACCTACTTTCATACTTCGCAATGCAGAAAAGAGAAGGTAAAATTCATATGCTTCTGTTTGATAAGCAAAAAAGCGATAACTAGCATTTGAGAGTGCGCGTGGTGCACTTTCGAGGTTGTTTTTGATAAACATTGGTTTCTTGGTTTTCATAGTTGTCATAAGAGGACATTATAGTTGATTTACGGGAACTCAGTGACGGCACACATGTCTCGCTGGTCTGGGTAGGACTAAGAGCAATCGGTAGAATTATCCTGATCTGGCTTATGATGGTACCGTGCTTAACCTATTAACCGCCGGTTGCTCAGTTAAAATTATGTGCCTCTAGCGCCACACGCCGTTTTCGAACCGAAACCGTAGTGATGTAATCGCTGCTACGATATTTTATCATGTGGTATACTTTAAGAGATAACAAAATTGTGTATTATTTATAAAATGTCAATAAACGTCATATGTTAATAAAATTAAAATAAACAACATCAAACGGCATCCAATTTAGTAAATGAATACTACTGTAACCTAGATTTAAAGCGAGACAATATTTTAACAAAATTTTGTTATTGGAATCCCTATTGTTGGAAATATACGACTCTGGCGGTAGAGAAATAGGAAAATGTTAAAGTGGATAGTGCTTGCAAACCGCGTCGTTTCCGGTAATCGATATTATTACCAATATTAATTTTAGTAAACGATAACAGTAAATTATATTTTGTAATGTCTGTTGTACTCCATTATAAATTGTCATAGATATTTTAAACCAAATGTATACTACGATTTCAATTAAATCTTACTTTAAATAAAAAAAGGAATGTTTTGATTAATGCTGTTATGATAATTTTGAAGAAGACAGCACTCATTACCTTTTCATCTAATTCTAATTCATCATCTGTCTCAAATTCTTCAGTTTGTTCCTCACAGCCTTCCAAAAATCTTATTAATTCTTCAACGGTTGTCATTTTGCTAGTTACTGTTAGCCTCTACTGTGAGTATGTAATGAAGTGAATCCGATAATATAAGTACCTACCCACTAATAAATTTGTTATTAATCATAAGTAAGTACCCTCACTATTATCGAATTGTGCACGCTTATGACGTCATAAGCAGTTGGATAAATGCGACTCTGGCGCTGAACACTTTAGATAGCATTGAAAGTACTAGTGTTGTAGATACTAATCATCGTATAAAGTCGAACGTCAAATAAATTATATATAATTCCATTCTAAATAATAATGAAAAACATAAGTGTGATGATTATTATTCAGATTAAAGACAAATACAATTACTTACATTACACCGCAAAATAGTAGAAACTTTTTATGTTTAAGGAATAATGATGCTATACCGTAAGGTGACCAAATGTCAACTGTCAGAACAGAGCAAAAGGACCGCATTATTACGTATTATTCTTAATTCGTGTAAACCATATGCACAACTTCTAAATAAAGCAAGATAAAATTGGTCGCATCACTATTGTTGGATATATACGACTGCGGCAGGACCAGGACACGTCTGAGGTAAAACAGTATTTAGCCATACGAGTTCTTCTCTATAATAAATTTGTTTTTTTTCGTAAAAGGCAATAGGAAGAAAGAAATAATGGTCTCATATTTGTAAGTTGACCTTTGGATCTTCGTTATCATTGTTGCATAGCCATTAAGGACTACATATTACACTTAAAATCCCTGTCAATACTTGTGTTGTAAATATGCGACTGTGGCGCTAGCAGCATTAAGTCACAGGTAGGATATATACGACACCGGCGGTTAATGGGTTAATCGTTCCACGTTGTTGCCGTCAGGTTCTAACAAATATGTAAGTGCGAAAGTAACGAGCAGCACGATAAACGGTAAACGACCATGGTAACGACCATGGACACATCTTTAGTTTTTAGTATATCATAGCTGGAAACAGTCAGAGCTTCCCGCAGGATAAGCGCAATCATCGATTCCTCATCCCGGATTAGACACGTAACGGTGTCTTCGGCCAGTCGCTGCCCATTACTGCCCCGCCATGAAATATTTATGACGACTCCATAATAACGCGGGCGACGATATCATTATACTTTGTGATGGGGGAGACGGGCGGGGCGGAATTTCTGAACGCTCCTTACCATTGCAAAGTCAGTCGCTTAAACCAAACGCAACGTACCTAATACCAGGTAAATAGGTAAAGTTGATGCACTGACAGATGCTCTAAAACGGGATTCGGACGCTCTGCGCAGTCGCGTTGCTCCATCCATATTAACTTGTTAATTAGATCCATAATACGACTTGCAGATGAGCTAGAGTGAAGTTGAATACATAAAAAGGGCTTTTTCAGCGATCGCATGCATTGTGAGGCTCGGCCGGAGGCTGGCCGGTGGGTTAGCACCAGAAGTTTGCGTGTTCATAAATAAACGCGAACGGTATTCAACAGCCCTTGGTGCTGTATGCATAACGAATTTGAAGGAGGCAAACTTGGAGGCTCTGGTGGCTCGGTTGGAGTATAAAATTCAGTAACAACATGGTGGAGGATTTCATTCGACGGTCTGCTGTCGTTGAAGACATAGCTCCGTCAATTAGTCCTTGACTAATTAGCGCGTGTGTTATGAAGTGCTGTGAAGTTGAAGCTAAGTGTTTGTGAATGTAAATGAGTGTGGTTTTAGTGAGAGTTGCGGGCTGAATGCGGTTGTAGTGCGATGGCGCTGCAGTCGTCGAAACGTCACGCGCTCGCCGCTAGGCGGCGTGCGTGCTCCAAACATGGCGGACCGTAACTGTCTTCTTTGAATATTTTTGCATGGAATCTGCATTACGTTTTAATCCATTAGATTATTGCTTGGAGATGTTCATGTAAACAATACATGTAATATCTAAATGGGTTTCGGCGGAGCTAGGCGGTAAATCGCGAGTGGTCAGGAAAGTACCTATTCGTAAAATGCATGTTGCGTAGTTCTAACTAAGTAAGTTATTTCTACTGATGGCTTACGGATACTTACAGGAAAATGAGTTTTTATTCGTAGGTATTTGTCACGTCATATGATTTGTAGATAAGGAGGTTTATAACTTATCAATGTTCAGACAAACTAATTGAACGTATACCTACATATTTCTAATAATCGGCCATTGCACCTAAAAAACAAGTTTTCGAAGAATAATACATAATTATGTACATTTATTCCTTGGGTGAAAAGACTATTAAATTATTGTTGTTATTTTACGACAAAAGAGCTTGGTATATAAAATTGTTATTAATAATTCAAGGTTTAGAGCGCAATTGCGAGTTTCAGCTTGTTGTATTACATGCAGAAGCGGATTGTGATGAAACAAAATTAAACGGATGTAAAAATTAAGACATCTAAGTATGTCTTTTATCGAGCTGTTAATGATAATGATGATATTTAAACCACATTAAGACCGTACCAGATATGGAGTACGATTTTCTTGATTGCTGTATTTAATCAGCGACTGAATACATCACATGTTGGTAATTAGAAATAATCGAAACTGCATCCAAATAGTAACAGTCTCAATTGGCCTTTATTTTTGTAGGTACAGTCAAAGGCAAAATAAGGTGGATATAACAATGCTCAAAAATATGTCCCAGCGCACTTTAATTCTATGTAATAACTTAATAAGAACGTATTTATAAGGATTCGTTCGATACTATTTTTACACTTGATTGTGCCCAATATTGAAGATTTTACATTCAATACTTGGATACTTGTTTCCACTTAAATTCAAGAGTTTGAATGTCAATTTTATGACCTGCGTATTAGCTGCTGGTCTCAGGTTTGAATCCCCTCGAGGGCATCTTATTTGTGTTTGTGAAATATTTGAGTGTACCTATGTAATAACAAGTGTCCCGTATACACCCTGGTTCTCAGGCCATCTCCAACTGTATTTTATGGACGTTACTTGCCTTAAACATATTCAATTTTCAAAGCACTTCGTTTTTCTGTTTTTAACTCGCTTATATTTTCATTGCCACGTTGACTTTAAATAATCTACTTATATATTTACCCCCTTATTCATAAACTCCTCCTAATTTAAAGAGCCGCTGTGTATTGTTTGTCCTTTTCATTCATAAAGACATTGATAAAACCGAAAGGGACAAACAATACTTACCGGCTTGCTAAATTAGGAAACGTTTTATAAATACTTGCGCAGCCGAAACCATCACCTCTTTGCTGAGGAGACGGCCCGCACGGTAGCTCACCAATTTTCCCCAATCCCACACGGACGTGTCTTGCTGAACAAACTTTTAACTACTTTACCTTACTGCGACTTATTTCATGAGAAGCCATCCACTTTGAAACCCCGTTTATTGAAGTTCTGCGAGGATATTAATTAATTATATGTATGTCATTATATTTTCTTAGTTTCGTTTTTAATGTACTTTGTCAAACAACGCATTGGCGTAAGCTGTAATGTTGTATGATATCTATTAAACAAATAAATAAATAAATAAGGGGGTCAATTTTCCAGATTCATAAAATTATTTTTTGCTCATATCCAATTCCAAGCATCTGTGTCCAAGTATCATTGTAATACAAACAGCCATTTTCATTTAAAATTAGCTTCGTGACATGCAAATACTGCAACTAGTACTGAAAACACCTTCAACATCCATTTACGACAAATCACTCGTCACCTGAAGCATACGTCACGACCTTACACCACGACACTTTTACACCTACCAAACCACTTATACTATCAAAATGCACCTTACGACTTTGAAACACGATTGTCGGTTTAATTTTCATATGCATATTTAACTTGGGCGTGTGCAACCCTATACCCGATCCCAGAACCGAAAAGGCGTAAGTGTATAAAGCTTGTATGGGACATACGTCGTTTCGATCGGTCTCGTTGAGTGACGTACTCAGTTAAGGGCGCCAGTGCGGAAAATCAGGTGTCAACGGATTTCTGACGTCGAGAGCATTCGATGCATGCGGAAAATGCGTATAACGGATTTCCATTTAAATTTGGAATCGGATGGAAATGTTTAAATAAAACTATTTTGACGTGCATTTGTACCATAGAATAAGAACAGGGTTATATGCAGGCCTATTGTATTGTATTGTATCCTGGCCATTTTTTTCCGCAACTCAACATCAAACGTGCCTATTTTGCGCAATGATATATAAGTAAAGATACGTTATACTCTAACAAAATGAGCGAAATAAATACTTCACATCATACACCTACAATTTATTGACAGTTGACATACACCTATCTTCATACTTCAAAATGCGTAAAAGAGATGGCAAAATACATATACTCGTATTTAATAAATAAAAAAGAGACAACTAGCATTTGACAATCGCGCGTGCATTCTTTTATTGATAAACATTGTTTTATCTTTGTTACTCTCGATCTTAAACAGCATAAGCTTGTCTTTTTCTCCAAGTCAGTCAAAACGTCAAAATGGCGTCCTATTTATTTTCAATAAATAATAAAAATTGAAAAAAATATATAATTCAGTTTAATTGCGCATGATGTGTGATGCTAAGGGCATTTTTGCATATTATTTTGTGGTTTTCACTATTGTTTAACATAAAATGACATTTTAGGGCGCATTTCATGTGATTTGCGAGAGCTCGGCAGTGGTACACACCTCTCGGTGGTCTGGGTAGGACTAAGATCGATTGTTAGAATTATCGCAATCTGAGCGCTTCAATTTTAGAGCCGGTGTAACATATCTTTAGTTATTATATCATTGATTTTGCGTGGTCTCAACGCTGGCCCAGTACTTGTTGGGGACTTCACATACACCCTTGAATTTCTTCGCAGGTGTATGCAGGTTTCCTCACTAATTTTAACGTTTAACTAAAAACAATTGCATGCCCTTTTACATATATCTTTACATCTATACATTTCTCAAAATTCATTAAATTTATATAATTGTTCTGACTATTAGAGACTTCATCTCTAGTTACTAATGTACTATATCTGTATTTATATTAAATCAAATTTATGTTTCGTTTTTAATTAATGCATGTTAGCCGTAAGATGTTATAAAACTATTATTTGAAAAAAGAAAGTCCCGCTGAGTTTCTTGCCGGATTCTTCTCAGGCAGTGGTGTAGGGTTAGAACCGGAGGTAGTTTTTTTTTCTCATTCGCTATTTAGTTTAACGATTCAAAAGCGCTCGTTGCTGGGCCTAATTGAATAAAGAATATTTTGACTTTGACTTTGACTCACGATGTTTTCCTTCACCGTAAGTCACTTGTGAATAATATATCAAATGATATTTCGTACATTTTTTTTTTGAAAAACTCATTGTTACGAGCCGGGGATAGGCCTAGCCAAGATCCCATTCTGCAATCGTATACGATAAGCGATAAGTAATAAATGTATGAGAATGACAGATTCGAACGAAAAGTCACGTGACCATTCGCATACACTATTATGGTCACGTGACTTATCAACGTATAAATAAATGGCCCTAAACTTCAAATCCGTTTGTCGACTCTTACGATACCTGCGGGAAAAGTTGGGGTGGTGACAACTGTATTCTTACTGCTATCACCGTACGGGTTTCATTAACAATTCTTAAACTCAGAAATTGTGAACAATCCCTTTTGTTTGAGTAATAAGTGGCTTTCCTGATTCCATGTAATAAATCCTTGATGCAGTTACAAAATCTACGAGTTTTTATACGAATTTTATGAGGCTTAAGAACTTTTCACCAGTACCGTGGAAATATGAAGGCTCGTTAAGCTACGTGGTAAAACAACAGTCGAGGATACTAATGAATGCCCATGACTTATGTTTTCGAGTAATAACTTTTAGCTAATGAGCTTGTAAAAAACTTACTGGCATACTGGATAGTAAAACTACGATTGATCATCATCAACATCGGCCTATTTCAGTCCACTTGTGGACGTAGGCCTCTCCTTGCATGTCACTCCTCTCCTAATGCGTCCATATGCATATGGACGCATTAGGAGATAGGTAAAGCCCATAATCGCCACACTGTGCATGCGGATTGGCGATCGCAGTAGTGTGTCTTCAATTATTGGTCAGCGACACTTCAATCCGTTAGTCAACTTGTAAGATACCCACTGGAAAAGATGGGGTGGTGACACATAAAAGTTTACTAAATGTACCTACTTATGATCCCCATGAGAGCATTTCTTTTTGTTTTGCCCATTTTCAACGAAAAAAACTGTTCCAAAATGTCCATTCATTTTCCAGATTTCCTCCTTTATTACCGCCATACAAAGTGTATGGCGACATAATATAAAGAAATCCATGGGACATTTTTTCCCATCGGAATCTAAAGGGCTCGTGATTCTCAGTAGAAATATCCCAAAATGTACCCATAAATTCAAAATTATGAAAATAGACAAAATATTTTCTCCGGCTACCATAGGATTACACATGAAATAAAACTATGAAACGGATAAACTCGCGTCATATTAACTAACTTTAACTTCATTCCGACGTTTCGAACACATCATTTATTTTGTCTCTTGTCTTCATTCTGGAAGAACTGGAAAGGCTTAATTTGCAAATTTAGTATGTAATATCCACACTTTGTCTGTGGTTTAGTATAAATTATCTTTGTGGGTAGTTTTGTACTTATCTTTCTTATTTTGATGGAAATAGATCTATCAAATTTCCTCCATTGTCAGTCATCCGCAGACCACGAACCCTGTAAAGTGTTCGAAACGTCAGAATGAAGTTAAAGTTAGTTAACATACGCCAGTTTATCCGTTTTCATAGTTTTATTTCATGAAAATAGACAAATTAAAAGGAAATGCTAATTAATAGATTCGCCGTATATTATTCACACCCTGTATAAGTCGCAGACGTGTACAAATGTTAGCGCATTGCAGACCATTCATAAAGAGCTGTTTAGTATAATTGTATATATTTCTTCAGGGTCATTTGGACTGAAGCTACTTCAACACGAACAAAAGTAATCAAGTTTTCTTCATTAACTTTTGGACGTAGTATTTTATAGCTTACCCAATCCCTTTTAATAAAAATATCAACTTTTTAGATTGAACAGCATGAAGGAAAAAAAATGATAGATAGTTTATATTTTTTTTTTTTTAATACTAGATATCCTAATAGACTAGTTATGACGACCAAATGCAAAACTAAACTTTACAGGGACAATTGTTATCCTATGGCAATACAAATTTACAATAATCTACCGAACGAAATTAAAGAACTAAGTAATAATAATAAAGTGTCAAGTCTTAACAATTGGCTGCTAGGAAAAGTATTTTATTCTATTCGTGAGTTTTTTGACAACAACTAAGATACAAACCAATAGACATTTATTTATCTTGTTTAGAAAATTAAGTTAGTCCTAGTATAAAAAATAAAATAAAAATGTACATAATTATAATTATACGTTCTAATATAACCACCTTGACATGTAAATAATATTGTAAATATGCGAAAAATTGTAAATAATAATGTTTAGATATGTAAGTGTTTAATAATATTTTGCATGCCTATATCATTGGCGAAATGTGCTGAGCTACTGTATTGCATGTTACCACCTCTATGTTTTTACCACATTTCACGCAAATAAATTTATTTCATTTTCATTTATTTCATTTCATTTCATTTCAAAAATATTGAATATCTACAGGCGCTGATCCAGGACTTCGTTGAGGGGGGGGGCAGTGCCATATGATATGATAGTATTTTATACTTAAAACAACACCTAGGCATACCTAAGTCTAGTGTCAGGGGGGGGTGGCAAGTTTACAAGGTGGATTTAGACCAAACGAGCGAATGCTTTCTATCCCCCACTCTACGAAATCAACGAATTTCGACGAATCACGTTTTGTGTAACGAACGAATTTCGTAGAGTGGGGAATAGAATGAGCATTCGCTTGTTTGGTCTAAATCCACCTACATTTAGACATAGTTATAGGTAATACGAAGTTGTGCAGTAGGATGCATGGATTCATAGTAGCGGGTATTTCAGGAATATCCCAGAACTTGCGTTACGTATTCCTACTAGCTACATACTGGTAGCTTCAAGAATTAGGCTTAGCACATGGTCTATCCGTCCTCCTTTTATAAATATAGTTAGCAAAAGACGGGAAGTCTAACTCGCGGCGACATACTGTCGCACCAATCATGTGCCAAGCCTACAAGGAGCAAGGAAATCGTGGAATCGATTACTAGCGCATAATCAGCAATTAAACTTAACGGAGACTTCTACTAATTCAATTACCGAGGCATGTGGGCTATGTGTTGAGCGAGACTCTCTCGCAGATACAATATGGAGCTTAGAATCGGATTACATTTATCTCTTCCAATAAATGAACTGTCAACTGTATACAGTTTGTAACAAAAAAGATTGGTGATCCGCTTATGCAACCATTTAAACAGTATCATATGGTCCTGCGACCGTATATAACATGGACGTCTAACGCCAGCTCAAAAATGCCCCCAAAAACAATTGTTAAATTTCGCCAAGATGAGCAGGACATAGCGCTTTTCATAAAACCGCGCATATTTCGGCGCAACAACTTTGACAAATGTTTATAGA
This sequence comes from Thaumatotibia leucotreta, assembly GCA_025490895.1. Taxonomy (NCBI): domain Eukaryota; kingdom Metazoa; phylum Arthropoda; class Insecta; order Lepidoptera; family Tortricidae; genus Thaumatotibia; species Thaumatotibia leucotreta. The sequence goes on from JALPQI010014078.1 coordinate 18,190, forward strand.
ATATAGCCAATCAAAACTTTGATGAACCTATCACAACTATTTTGAAATGGCGGTTTAAGATTTTACATGTTGACATTGAAATTCATTACCGCGATGCATCGAAGAAGGGGCGACACTTGTCAACTAATATTCAGGACCGTTTTTGAAAGGCAATTTAGTATGGCGTGCGGGTTCCATGTTTTATTAGTTCGTAGTTAGGGTCCTACAGGGACGTTAAATCAAAGAGGACTGTATCAAAATAGACTGGTTTATTCTGCCTTAAATACATGGAGAATCCCGGCCAAACAATTATAATTCTAATTCTGCCGGTGGTAGGGTATTTTTACTAGTACCCGCCTGGTTGGCTACCACCGTACATTCGGTGTAAGCGCCCGTGAAATGACTTACCTTCGTGTTTGCCGTGTTTCGGGGTCAGCCGGTGTATTTACCAGCATCTAGCGGGCCAGCAAGGCGGTGGCAACTAATTGGTTACTGATTGTCTCCTGTTCGTTGCCGCCGCGATTTGGGCTCTACTTTTCACTTACGATCAGGTGGAGTGGAGCCACTTTGTTGTGCCAACATAAAAAAAAAAAGAAATTAATTTCGGTGTCGTCTGTTGCCGACGGAGTAGGTTAAGCCGAGTGACTCTCGCGGGTCGCCGGCGGCCGGCCGTGGTGACGTCGTCTTCTGCCAGCTCCCTGCGCGTCTCCTCCCGTGCGTATGTCCAATTCTCAACAATATTCTGTTTAGGAAAATGACGAAGAAAAATATTTTTTCGCGAATTGAAGCGAAGAAAATGTATTTTTTAATTACGGGTAAATTTGAGATCTACGAACTTTGTAGATCACGAGTTTGAGACCTTAGCTAAAATACCGATACATTTTGAGTTAATACTGTTTTGATCTTGGTGTGCGATTTTTTCTATGGAGGGCTAGCCTATATATGGACGATATGAAAACATTTATTTTAGCCAAACATATTTTCTCTAGTGTTTCCTATTCAGAATACGACTATTTAGTTACACTTTGAATAAAAGTCACGGTTTTATGGATGACGGTTCGTTTGCTTGAAATAATAATTAATGTGGATAATACCTGTATAATCTACTACCGGCCCCAATTTCACCACTTTTACAAGTGCTACAATTGTAAATTTACTGTTTCTCCAATCGAAGGCGTCTAGCTAGGGGGTAGCCTATCAGTTACCGCTTACCATCGGAAGGGCCGTGCGTTTGTTTGCCACCAACGTAAAATGTAGTGCAGAAACTTTACTAAAATAGCAGTAAATAACTACTTTTAAATTCCGACATTAAGCCGAACCTCATGTCAAGATTTAATGAAAATTGTACTTAACCTTGCTTGTCACGGGTTTCAGAAAATAAAATGTAGTTTATTAACGATATAATAACGTTTTTAGTAATAATTTTATGCCGGTGGCAAACAAGTGCATGGACCGTCCGATAGTAAGCGGTAGCCGTAGCCTACGGAGTAGGGTGGATCGATTTTTTTATTTTTGGAAATTCATAAAATAATCTTTATGGATCGATACTTCGTGGCTAGAGAAACAAAAAATATTATGAACATTTTTGGATTTACTTTCATTTTGTACTTCGTTTATAGGCCCAAAGATCGACTCTATTTTTAAGGTTTTTTTAAGAAAAGTCAGTAGTTCGTGGATATTTTCCGTTTTACTTTTATGTAGAAACAAAATAACATTATTTGTCATAAATTTAGAATTTGCACAATTTAATTACATGAAAATTATAACCAGTATCGGCAAAAACTGGTTTTCAACTTTGAGGCTCTTGCGGCAGTACTTGCCAAATGACTACCGGAAAAAGATATATTGTTAAAGAATGTTAGTTTTTACGACCATCATTTTATTGGCCCGCGCTTCCAAAAATCCGAAAAAAAATTTTTTTTCATACTTCAATGTATGAACCAATATTTTTTTTTAAGAATTTCTGAAACGCGGCCCTATAAGAATAATCTGTCTAAAAAGTAACATCTTCAACAATATATCTTTTTCCGATAATCATTCGGGAAGTGCTGCCGCAAGAGCCTCGAAGTTGAAAATCATTTTTTGGAGATACTGCTAACAATGTTCATATAATTAAACCACGCAAATCCAAAATTTATGAAAAACAATCTTATTTTGGTTATCCATGAAATTAAAACAGAAAATATCCATGCTCATCTGAGTTTTCTTAAAAAAACCTCAAAAATAAGGCCGATCTTCGGGCCTCTAAATGGGGTCCAAAATGATAAAATATCCAAAAATGGTCATACTATTTTTTGTTTCTCTAGCCACATAGTATCGATTCGTAAAGATTATTTAATGATTATCCGAAAATAAAAAAATCGATCCACCCTACTACGGAGGTCTATGACGTGAGAAACAGTGATATTTTACAATTCTGGCACTTGTAATCATGGTGAAATAGGCCACTGCAAACACGTACCTACGGTCAAGGTATTAGAATATTTATGTAGTATTTTTAAACTGTGTATATTTATTTGAAAAAAATGGAAAACGAAAGCTCAAGACAGAAAAGCATGGAAGGTATTGGAGGAGGCCTATACCCAGAAAGGGGCCTTAACCCTCTAATGCATATGAAGCCAAATATGGTTTCATTGGTTTTGGACTCTATTGACTGCTGTTAGGGTTCAAATTTGAAATGCATTTTTGCCTGTCTTATGCATTAGAGGGTTAACTTAGTCAATAGTATTAGTATTATCATTTTAAAAGTATTTTCTTGTATGTAAAGTTAAGGAAATAAAAGGCTTATTATTTTTTTTTTATATTTATTTTAGGTTCAGGGAAAGCGACAGAGATATTCGACTCTTATAGCCTTGTCCATTTCTCAAGATCTAAACTGAATCGCATTATAGTACGTCCCAACGCACAATTACCAGCGCTAAATGACTGAGTGATCGTTTTCCTGTTTTGTTACCAACTTCTTTAATTTAATGATATAAAATTCAATTACTCATTTATTAAGAACTGATCATAAACAATGGTGTTAAGTTTATAATTAGCAAAAAATCAAATTCCTTATTATAGATACTTCCTGACATAGGTATTTATGTGTACGAATAAAAATACTAGGTAGGTAATACTAACTGTCGTTTCGTGTTGAAGTGGCGTGAGAAACGAACTAAACAAAAGGTGTTAGTACTATGGCGGAGTGTTAATTGAACAAATAAATCAAAAGAACTTGGCTATATTGATTCAGAGAAACAAGTTTATTATTTGTCACGATAACTAAATGTACATACAAAAAACAATTTTATTTAATTAAATCAGTAAGATTTATTTGAATCACGATATTTTGCTTATATATAAATCTACATAAAATATTGTCATGTGTTTTGAGAGAGGAGTATGTTAGTTTTGTTAAATAGTATTTATTTTAAAGGGTGACAATATAAAATTTCTCAAAATTGCAATTTTTTTTAGTCAACTCCATTGTATGAGTAAGCGTCAGGTGCTTTTGCTGGCAGTCCCAATAGATGGCACTTCAGTACAAGTTTCAATGTCACACATTGAGACATTGGAAATATTAATAATAATAATAATAATAATAAAGTTTTTTTATTTACAGGTATACACCCATGTAAAATTAAAATACAATGTAAAAAATGTAAAAATATCTAAAAGCAATATAAAACGTGTATAAAATAAAATAAAATAACCTACCATTAATAATAATAGGCAGGCAGTTACATTCAGGTTACTTCCTGTTCCTTTCGCGGTGCACGGCCATCCAGTGCTTTTGTATGGGATTGTCCAGATACCCAGACAACTCACGTAGTATGCTGTTGTCAGACGCTCGTAGATGACTCCAGAAAGAGGCAATGCGGGAACGTGTGATGGCAAAGAAATCAGGAACCTTGGCTTGAGCAAACATATTAGACGCGCTGCAGTATCTTGGCAGTTTCATTAAAATGCGGTATGCGTCATTATACTGCACTCTAATCTTGCTCATCGCGCGTTGTGTGAATTTAGTCCAGAGCTGACATGTATAGAATATTAACAATCAGTCCTAATAAACGTCAGACTGTCTTAAAATTATGCAAATAATTTCGATATAAGCTAATTATTTCAAAGTTGGGATATGAAGCATTAAAGGTAAATACATTAATCATCGTTTAAATGCCCTAATAGTTGATTGTATTGTATCTTATCGATGGCAACTCAGGCTATAATGACGAGTATTGGTACAGCGTCGGGTACTAGTACTTCCACCTTATCCCATTTATCAAAAAGTTTGTACATTTAAATCACATCTTCGATATTGATAAAAATTGGTAGGTTGGTCGAGGCAATGATGCTGAGCAAAGTCCACCACATTTCCCAAAATCTAGTAACAAAAAAGGAAACTTTCATACAAACCTTCTGGGACATTTGACATTGACTTAACGAGAATTTGAAAAAAAGATAAAATTTTACCTCAAAGGTGTAGCCGCAATTTAGTGTTTTATTGTACTTAAATGTCATGTAATAAAACTTACATTTCTGCTCAGTATATTGTTTTATACTGGGTGTACTAGCGCTACATAAAAAAACTCGTCAATAAGAGTTAGGGCAAGTGTAAAAATGTTAGGTACATTGTTGCTAATTTTGAATGTTGTCAGGAATTAGACTTCGCACTAATGTGCTAAGCCTAATTCTTGAAGCTACCAGTAGGTAGCTAGTAGGAATGCGTAACACGAGTTTCGGGATATTCCTGAAATACCCGCCACTATGAATCCATTAATCGCTACTGCATAACATCTTATTATACCTAAGTCCAAATTTAGGTGGATTTAGATCAATCTACCCTCTCATTTGCTTTTGGTAACCGTGGTTACCAGCTGTCGCTCTTATTTTACATAGGAATATAGCTCAACCAAAATTTCAAAGTAGTGGCTACGAAATTCGTTCGTTACACAAAACGCGATTCATCGAAATTCGTTGATTTCGTAGAATGGGGGATAGAATGAGCATACGCTCATTCTCAACTATTCGTCGGAATTCATCGAAATTAACGAATTTCGACGAAACACGTTTTGTGTATCGAACGGATTTCGTAGAGTGGGGGATAGAATGAGCGAGTGCTCGTTTGGTCTAAATCCACCTTGTAAGGCACTGGTCTCACCGCGAGCTACTAAGCTATGAACTATCGGCTATAAACACGAACAACAGATACGCACTTCCGTATAAATAAAAGAGACACGGCTATACTCGCCCAGCTATGAGCTATCACCGCCGGGCGAGTATCGCCGTATCTCGTTTTTTTACACGGGAGTGCGTATCTTTTGTTCGTGTTTATAGCCGATAGTTCATAGCTTACTAGCTCGCGGTGAGACCAGTGCCTAAAGTTGCAATAATTGTGGTGTACCGAGCAGTAGCCATTGACCTGTGTACTATCGGCGATGTAGCCAGTAGTCAGACACGTAATGATTTGATTGTGGCGGCTAGGCGTAATGCGCGGGCGCCGCGGGCGTCGGATGCGCGCGCACGCCGCTCTCACGGTCATTATCCTACAGGCTGCTTTCTTACTGACCAACATTTCATAGTTTGATTTTTAGGAGTAGATAGCCGGACGGAAAAAAGTCGCTTCATTTCGTGGTCATACGTTTTTCGGTAGAAAAAAGTTGGCCACTTTAATGGCCTGGCCACGACAATGGTCTAAGGCGACTGGCGGGGTGGAAAACCATACGTGCGAGACTGTAGAGGGCTGATTTTCCGATATTACAAGGTTTAAAACGACTGCAATATGTGGACAAATAATAAGGGTTATAGTTATAGTATAGTATTTTCTGACCAAACTATAAAAGCTTTGAATATAATTGAAAGACAAACGGTCATGACGTTACACCCAACGTCATGCCCGAAACGTCAGGACATAATTAAACGTAAGTTTACGCGATTGAGACCCGTTTGTCTTTAAATTATGAGTGATAATCGTGAAAGTTTAAATCAATACTTTGAATATATTTCTTAATCCCGTTATTAATCATGGAATCCCGTAATTTAGACTCAATATCGGATTTCAATAACGGGTTTGATAATGGTCCGACATTGCATGCCCTATGCTAGAGGGAGTTCCGATATCGACCTCTTGCTCCAACTTATGGATTCGCTCGCCGCCGGTCGCCTTATGGCCTGACCACGACATTATATAACACTTCGCTAATAGGGATGATGACTATAGTTAAAATAAATTATTTAACATTATGGACGACATAATACACGAAGAAATTATTACTAAGACGTAGATTGTAGTAAGTTTTGTACAAAACTTCTATTTAATATATTTAAAAGAACTTAAAAAAGTAGGTCATTTGGCAGTACTCAAACGTGACGTCACTTTTGTGTATTTCATATAAAATTCCGTAGTGGTGATCATTTTGACAGTTCGAAAAAAGATGCTGATTTGACTTGCCAGTCATCATCCCTATTATCACTGGAACGATCTTGAGTATCGGTGTTGAGTGTGGTGTACATACTGAGTATCTAAGTGGATTCTCTGTCCCAACTTAGGTAATTACGCCTCTAAGAAAAAGTAACGATATTAAAAGTTTACGATGAGAAATCACAAACTAAAAGTCAGGTACAATTGTTTTCCACAAATTACATACATGAAATATAAATAAATAAATAATAAACAAATATCTTGGGACATTTTACACAAATCGACCTAGTACCACGTTAAGCTCAATTAAGGCTTGTGATGTGGGTACCAGGCGACGATATATATAATAGATAGATATATATAGATACTTAAATACATAGACAGCCATGACCAAGGAACAAATATTTGTGATAAATAAATACACAAATAATACCCTCGCCGGGATTCGAACCCGGAACCTCCAGCTTCGTAGGCAGGGTCACTACCAACTAGGCTACGGGAAATAGTAGGTACTGTACTAGTTTCACTGTTTCTTGAAATCCGCAACAGCCTGTACACATTAACCAGTGAGCAAACAATCGTGCGCATGCCGCGACTGTTTGCACAGCGCGCGATCAGGGATCACGACCTTATCAACTCACGCGCATGCATCTTAACACCGTACAATAAAGACCAATTTCCTTCGACAGGATATGGGGATCTTAGTCGATTTTATTATCAAGTTGTACACTTGCTTGATGTTCTTTTACATTATCCGATCCGGTTATTATTATCATGGGACATTTTTCATCATCATCAGCTTATTATATTCCACTGCTGGACGTAGGCCTCTCCTATTAACTATGCGTTTTTGCGTTTAGACGCATTGGGCGGTAAATGCCCATAATCGCCACGCTGGGCAAACGGATTGGCGATCGCAGTAATATGTCTACATTGTCTACTTATCTACTATGATAACGCTGCTAGTGCCCATCTTTTATCAAATAATGGTCAGTGATACTTCAATCCCTTAGTCGACTCTTACGACACCCGCAGGAGGAGTTGGGTGGTGATAAATGTATTCTTATTGCCGTTACCACACGGCCAATTTTACACAAACAATTACACGCCAACGGCCAATTACGGCCAATTTACACGGGACATTTTACACAAATCGATATAGATCCACGATATGCTAAGTTAAGGCTTATGTTGTGGTTGCTAAGCGACAATTAATAAGGGTGAATCTATTTTTTTTGTCTGTTATTGCCATGGTTACGGTCACCTGAGTCACGCTGGTTTTATGCAAAATTAAGCTACTTAAATTATGAAAACATGAATGTAGTCCATGTTTGTAGGTGGCCCATTAAGGAAACGGCTTATTAACACCAGTGGCCTATTTCACCATAGTTATAAGTGTGACAATTGTAAAATATCACTGTTACTGACGTCACAGGCCTCCGTAGGCTACGGCTACCGCTATCAGTACAATTCTCATTCAATCTTGACACGAATTTCGGCATAATTATGTCGGAATTTCGCTACAAAAGTCGTGTTTTTTGTGACAATTGTAATTTTGCTTCGCAATAAAGTAGTTACTTACTGCTGATTTATTAAAGTTCCTGCACTACATTTTATGCTGGTGGCAAACAAACGCACGGCCCTTCCGTAAACGGTAACTGTAGCCTATAGACGCCCCAGATTGGAAAAACAGTAAATTTACAATTGTAGCACTTGTCAACGTGGTGAAATTGGGGCCAGGTAAATGCTTCTATCTATAGTTTAAGTAGAATAATTTTGCATAAAACCAGCGTGACTCAGGTGACCGTAACCATGGCAATAACATATATAAAAAAAATATTCACCCTTTAAATAACAGACAGATACTTAATATATACACATAAATTACATGACCACGAGTATAAACAAAAAAAAAGATAAATATGTACAAAATTTAATGCTTTTACCACGATTCGAACCCGGTACGTCCATCTCCGTTATCAATCGGTGAGTAACAAAAACCTCAGTTTCTATTTTCTTGCCGAAAGACGTTTTAATGAATATCAACTCCAAAGAGGTTTAAGACACGGTTCACACAGTAATATAGATCTAAACGCACCTACGTAAAGTTCAAATTAATTTTTGATATGATTTTGAATAGGACTTTCAGATATTCTACCTTTTTCGTTCTCCACACTTTGACTCAAAAGTTACATACAAAAAAAAACATGTTAATAGTATAACTAAACTAAAACTAGATAAAATCTAATTCGCTTTGACTTGCTTGAATGTCTCAAACTCGTAATATCCAAGAGAAGGTAATTTTCCATCCTTTAAATTAAATAACATTCATCATCATTATCATCATCGTCATATCAGCCGAAACACGTCCACTGCTGAACATAGGCTTCCCTCAAAGTTTGCCACAATGACCGGTCCTGTGCCGCCCGCATCCAGCGGACTCCTGTGACCTTCACCAGGTCATCACTCATCAGTCCACCTTGTTAGGGGCCTACCCACGCTGCGCCTTCCGGTACCATAAATACCATTCGTCAGTAAAATAAAAAAAATGTAAATCAACCTTAAAACTTGCATTAATCCATAATCACGTAATTTTAGAACACAATCTTGGTTTTATTACGAACTTTAATAAAAAAAAATCAGTACAGATGGCGCTTTTTTCGCGCTTGTGCAAGAATTGGTTCATTTTACGGCAGGTCGAAATCTTCGGAGACGTACTAAAATACGTCGTATGAATCGTGCGAACACGTGCGAAAACAAAATTCGTAGCTCGTGTTGATTTAAAGCACTCCCTTCGGTCGTGTTTTAAATTATCTCCACTCGTTTCGAATATATTTTTCGCACTTGTATCGTTTTCGTTTTTATTATCAACGTAAAATACTACATTTCGATACAGGTGCAAAAACATTTTTTTTCGACTAAGGTGAAAGTTGGAGCCCGAGTGAAACGAGGGCGACAATCACCCGAGTTAAAAAGAAGTTTTTACACGTGTATCGAACGACTTTTTTCATAACAACGAATCACTTTTCCTGTAACGATCGAATTTCGTAGAGTAGGGGGATAGAACAGCGAATGCTCTTTTGGTCTGCATGCACCTAAAGACATCAAATGCTATGGAAAGTCAGCCATATTTGTTTACTTATTTTTTTATTCCACTTACGATTGGTATGACGTCGGATCTGACAGTGTAAAACGCTCTAATGCGGTCAGATTAATAGTATTCAAGAATCTCTCAGAGCACGTTTCACTTTAGGAACATTGAGGGTATGTATTATCACACGTGCACTGACCCAATGGGACATGAGATGTGAACCTTATTGCTTTACAATAGAGGCTATTCGTGACTTAGACGTATTATGTATAAATAACTGTTTTGAAAAAAATAAGTCCCTCCGAGTACTTTCCGGAAGAAGTTCGTAGGTAGGTTTTAATTTTTATAATACTGACATATTTTATGCAATGTAACGTGTCTAAATTGAATTAACTCTATTTTCTTTGTTTATTTGAGCCATTTTTTCAAAGTTGTCCACCCCACTTTTTTGTGACATAGATATTTTTATATGAATTCAACTCACAATCGTGAGCTCTCTCGTTCCTAATTGGAGATTTTTTTATTCCAATATTTACATACATTTTTCGAACTTTCCATTCCGTTACCGCCGTACAAAATGTATGAAAAAAATGGTAACGGAATGGAAAAAAAACCCTGGGACAAAAATCGTATTAAAAGTTCCACTTTGAATACAATGGCCGACACACATATCAAAAATACATAATTTAAACGTTGGAATGCTATACACAGCGTTAATCCTCTTTTAAATTGTAGAAAAACCGAACCTCCCGAGAAAACTTCTAGCACAAAGGGTAGTTAAGCCGCGAGCGTAACGCAATAAATCTCACCCTGTATACACCACTTTTGTACTTTTTACGCATTTTTATTCAAATACCCACTTAGTAAATAAAATATGGGCGAGAGGAAACAGTAGCTGGGTGGAGATTGTCCTTTTCCGCTGAACTTCCTTTTTGTAAGTGAATTTATTTGGTACAAATGAGGACAGGATAAAAAGCCGTTTTCGTTGTTTCTTAAATATAATGTAACCTAAATCCTGCAGTTGATGAAAATATTTTTTCGTCTCATTCTATAGAATTAGAAGAAAAAATCAAAGCAAGTGAGTGGTAACTACTTAGATAATGTATTATCTAAGTAGTTACAAACCGATCCGTTTTGTATGTTTTAACATTGATTGAATACAAAAGTTAGTATTTGAAAATAATATTAAACCTAATGGATTTTAAATTAAAATACGAGTACCCTACTAATATCGTACATAGAACCAGGTGCAGGTACTCTTTCAATAGTTATCTATCCAATAATTGTTTATAATTACTTATGAACAATTATTGGATCAATATGGAAAAAGCACCTGAAACCTGTACCGAAAATATAAAAATAAATAGAATGGTACAAACTACAAATAACCTGCCGCTTTTCTTAAAACAACATAGTTGGTTGTCGCATGAGTCCGACTAAAAACACAGCTAACAAAATGGCGGTATTTTTCTATTCGCTCATGAATAACGCATGGCTAGCCGTTGTATATCGCTAACTGCTCGAAAACCTGGGGGATTTCCACATCAACTGATATTTTCAAGTATTTTTATTTAATGGTCACTTTAGTTTTCGCCGGGAATTGGTGTCCTGGGTTGAATTCTAACGTCATTTATACAATTTCCATTATGCACGACATAATACATGAAGAAATTATTAGTAAAATGTAGAATGCAGTTTTTGTACAGAACGTATATTTAATAAATTGGGAAGAACTCAAAAGAGTAGGTCATAATGGCAGTATACAAATGTGACGTCACTTTTGCGTATTTCATATAAAACCTCGTAGGTGGCGATCGTTTTGACTGTTCGAAAAAAAGATGACGATTTGAGTTGCCATTCATCATGCCTATTGTGCGATTGGGTACCTAAGTATCAGAGATGTTTCTACATGGTACATGTAGGTATTGTAGGTAAACTTTTTGTATCTACAATTACATATTATTGTGGTTACCCAAACACGATCTGTCCTCTTAACACTTCGAAAACATTTATTTATTATTAGCTATCTGAAATAGAAGTATTGCTTGCCTACCCACATAGATAAACTTTATTCAGTATCTCATACCAAGAAGGCCGCAAAATGTGAATGAATGAGAATTATATATATGAAACTATGTATAGCTTGTTGTTTTAGGTATTTAAATTAATGTACTTAAACAAACAAAGTAGATATATTCGGGTAGTTATCATTTATTGGATAACCCTCCAAATACAAAACCCTGGATCGATCACTGAACGATGTGATATTAATCTACTTTATTTGATCGTGTCATATTTTCATCTACCCGCTACTGTATTAAGAAGGTTGAGGGTTGACTCATAAGACTATAAGTTTGTGTCAGATATTTTTGGGACCTTCTTTGTAATAAGATACCATTGACGATGACTGTTCTGTGTGGTCGTGTTTTAATTATGAATATATAATATCTACTTAAAATAAGTAATTCTATCATTTATACATAAATTTTGCAGTCGGAATTCGTGGCCGATTACGGGGGTTACCAAAACAACAAGCTACAAGATTAAAGAGGTATAGGTATTCGAACTCAAAAATCTATCACTGTTTATTTATCGACTTCAAAAAGGTTCTAATTTCGACTATGATTTTATTTTCTATATTGTTTAAATATTTATTTATTTGATCGCGGATACTCCATGATGAGGATCCTCTAAATGATCCAGCAATTATCGACTAAGATTACGTGAGTAACCCGTTTGATAAATATTTAAACATGTTTGAGTCTCACGTTAGTTATAATTCTATGTTGTGTTACTCTATATCTCCGAGAAAATAAATATCAAGATCAAAACACTATCTTAAAATTATAAATAAATAAAGCGGGTACATCGAAATACGACCATTATACAGATTGTTTTATTGCAAAGGGGATTATAAAAGCAATTGAAGTCCCCACAAACGTACCTTTTCTTTCATCTCAAGTGTACCCCATTTTGTAGAAATTGTACCGAAAAAATGTTTAGTTGTCGGCAAATTAGCATTCGGAGAACCGCGGAGGGCGACGGTTTTATTTTACTTGTGCACCGCTCTTAGTTAAAAAACCTTTTTGGGATTTTATTTTGTTAGCTTGCTTAAAAAGTAAAGTTTAATTACGGGACAATACCAGTTGGTATTGGTTAGCCCGTAATAATGCGGTTTTCAGAATAAAGGTAAAACATTTCAGGAAACGGATCTTAGTAATCGCATAAACTTACGTTTAATATTATCGTGACGTTTCGGGCATGACGTTACACCCGTAGTCTCAGGCAGACTAACGTCATGCCCGAAATGTCAGAATAATATTAAACCTAAGGTTACGCGATTGTCGCGTTTGTCGTTAAAATATGTTTCAATGTCACACTTTACCCAAAACAATAATATAATTAAATCGGTATCCAATTTTATTCCCTATCTTGGAAACTTAAAGTCATAATGTTTGGGTGTGTAGATAACTAGATATATAAGGTCCTAATTTATTAGTTGCACATATTTTAACACATGATACTTTACATTAAAATAATTAACTTTAAATATAAATTAAGAAATCTTTTCATGTAACTTTTTTGATTTCATTTTCCTAACAAAAAAAATAATTATAATTTCGTCTAAAAAAAATCATCATGTGCAATAACACTGTCTGTCATCTCATCAACTGACACAATCCAACGGAAAATAACATGACATTGACAATCAAGTATTTAATTTATCGACGTGAAGTGGCCAGTTCCCGTTAAGTGGTACGTAAAAGAGGTACTAGAATCTGTTCAATGAGTTTTCATTTAATAATCACATAAACAGTGTGTTTTTACGTAGCAAATTTGTTTTTCCGTTTTCTGCAAAAAAACATCGTAAAAGCTATAATGTTTCACGGTTTAATATACTCCAGAGCTGAGACCGAGTACTATCAGCTGTAAAAATATCTGCATCTAATAAATTAGGACCTTATATATTGTGGATGTATGTGATCTTTCATGTCCACTTGACGAGTTTTGTTAAACCGATTACCAGTGATACTTACTCGTCAAAGTTTAAATCAATACACTTCAGTCTTTTATTTAGGTATAGGTAACGTAGGTATTAACGGCTAGGTACACACACACACACACACACACATTTACTGTTGATTTTCTGAGCAGCAAAGTACATAGCTGTAAACATGGCATATTGTTTTAACATCCGCTTTCTAAATTTCGTGTGCGTTGATTGATGATGACTGGTTGACTGGTTTTTTTATTATTATTAAGTAATATTACCTAAAAATATCGAAATATACTTATTATCGCATATTATATTGACCTCAGGCCTGCTACCTCCTTTAGCCGGCCGGTCTCGAACCTACTTTAATACGAAAATTTTTTCGTATTAAAGTAGGTTCGATGCCAAGA